>JAWWLV010000065.1:42920-58706 GCA_035041135.1 Platyrinchus mystaceus | reverse complement strand
CGCTCGCGGGGCGGGGGCCGCGCGGCCCCTTCCCGCGCTCGCCGCACGCGGGGCCCCTGCGGGGTCGGCTCGTCCCGCCCGGCCCGGCCCGGCTCGTCCCGCTCGTTCCGCCCCGCTCGTTCCGCCCGGCCGAGCCGGCTGCGCCTCCTGGGGCCACCTGCGGACTCTGGTGGGCCGGGGTCGGCCGTGCAGCCCCCGCCTAGGGTACGCGCCGGCCCCCGCCCGCCCCGGGGCCCTCGGCTACCGAGGGCCCGAAGGTGCCCACTGCTGGAGCAGCTGCGGTTGCAGCCTTTAGCCTTGGACCCCCGGCCTCCTGGAAAGCGGAATTTATGCTTTTTTTAACCCAAAAATTAGTCCCTAGTCCCAAGCCATTCCCAGTTACCCCTCGTCTGTGCTGGCGTCCCCATCCCTGCTGCCGGGGGTCAAATTTAGCACCTTAATCTGCTTATTGGCACGCTCTGGGCCGTCGTCTGTTATTAGTATTCCTGGGGTTTGACCTTTTGTTGAGGTTTGGGCTGAGACTGGCTGCCCTCCTGCACCTTCCTCAGCCGTCACTCCGAGTGTGACCTTTGTATTCCTGGGTGACCCCGATATCCCTTATCTCAGACTTGGTTTTTTTTTTTTTTTCCCCTTGCTTCTGGTTGTTGTGCTCTGTTTTGATCCACCTCGGAATCATCTCTGCTCTGAGCTTGCCCTGTCTCCCGCTGGGCTCGCAGCCAGCATTTCCTGCAAGAGGCCCTCAAATAGCAGCTGGTTCCGCTCATTTTGGGTCAAATGCCCTGGCAATAACTTCCCTGTTTTCCAGAGAGGTCACAGAATGCTGCTGAGTGGCAGCACCAAAACTGGACACCAAACTGGAGTTTCTGCTGCTGCTTCCATCCTAAAGCTTTTTCTGTGCTGCATGCTTGCCAGTCCTCTGGCACCTGATTCAGTTGGCTCTCTGAAATATCACAGAATCATGGAATGCTTTGAGTGGGAAGGCACCTTAAAGACCATCCAATTCCACCCCCCTGCCATGGGCAGAGACACCTTCCACTAGCCCAGGTTGCTCCAAGCCCTGTCAAACCTGGCCTTGGACACTTCAAGGGATGGGGCAGCCACAGCTTCTCTGGGCAACCTGTGCCAGGGCCTCCCCACCGTCACAGGGAGGAATTCCTTCCCACTATCCCTCCCAACCCTGCCCTCTGGCAGTAGGAAGCCAGTCCCCCTTGTCCTGTCACTCCAGGCTCTTGTCTGGAGTCCCTCTGAAGCTCTCTTGGAGCCCCTTTAGGCCCTGGAAGGGGCTCTAAGGTCTCCCCAGAGCCTTCTCTTCTCCTGGCTGGACACCCTCAACTTTCTGAGTCTTTCAAATACCCGTGTGTGTTTTGCTGTGTAAATCTGAGGGAGGGTGATCTGAGAGTACTCCCAGTGGTGCCCCATTTGCTATCCCACACCTGCCAGCCTTTCTCGGCAGGGTGAAAAGGACGAGTGGTTCCCTTTTTCCCTTGGGTAAATCTGTCAAACCCTGACTGAATTTGAGTGATACTGTGTCTTCCTCACGCTCTTTGAACAAAAACCTTGTGGTTTGTGATGGGAAGTGTAGCCACTGCTGTACCAAGCAGCCAGGACTAGATTTGATTCGGCCAAGCAAACCTGCAAAGCTGGCTGACAAAATGCTGGCCATGAAGGTGTGTTGTTTTCTTCAGTCCCTTATGAAACTTCATTTTAATCTGGTGAATGCATGTAACTGCTTTGACATTGGGCTGCTGCTTGTTAAACTGGTCGGGGATATGGAAACCAGCCAGCTGGGTCACCTCCAGCCCCGGGTCCTGCCTCTTGAAGGAGGAGCTGGGTGGAAAGGGCAGCTCCAAGAAGAGCTGCTCCAAATGCCAGCACTTCCCTCAAGATGATCCTGCTCTAGCACTTTCTCTTGGGCTGCAGTGGTCGGTCAGATGTGTGTAACCCCATGCTGACCCTGTGGCCAACCCCCTGGCTAACCCCAAGCTTCCCTGTCCATTCCCCACCCAGAGCTGCAAGGTGGGACCTTGGAGAGGTTCCATACCTGCTCCAGGTCACTTTTATGAGTTGTCTGGGTCTTTCAGCTTTATTGGCATTCTTGTGTCTGGGCTTTTGAGAAGAAGCAGTCTGTCCTGGAGCATGTCACAACAAACCATCAAGGGAACCTCAGCCAAGCAGAGTGGTCACAGAAATTGAAGCCCAGACCTTCTACCTGGGAGGGAGAGTGATGGAAGAAGCTCCCACTCTGGGTGATGAGGTTGCCCCCTTGTGACATGAGCTGCCCTGGGGACACACCCCATGAAGCCCCAGCAGATGTGAAGGAAAATGTGATGTTAAGTGTTAAAATCCAGCTGGTAACACATTCTTTTGAAGTGCCCTTCAGTGCTTAAAGGTGCTTTTCTTGAAAATCCTACAACTTTCTTCTGCCTGGGAGGTTGAAAGGCCAAAGTGTCCCACTCCCGCTGAAATCTGAGTTACAGAGGATTCTCCTGTTTAAAACAAATGTAAAGAGGATTCTCAGAGGAAGAATTAAAAAACCAAAAGAAATCCAAGAATATTTTATGTATTTGTTATTGGAAGAGGGGTAGATGATACTGGAGGGAGCTAAAGAGGGAAGTGCTGGGGGAACCGATACCTTACTTTGTTAATATGGGCTGTTTTGTACGAAGATACTGAAATCAAGAAATGTGGGTGGCTTTGATACGCAGTGGCTTGCTCGAGGCTGGAGTTGGGTACCCGCCAAGCAAATCTACTTCTCACTGCCATGACAGGGGAGGTGACAGTGCCATGCTGCCAGGGATGGGGGAGGCAGACCCAGCCGTGCCGAGCGTCCTGATCAAAAGCTGTGTTTCTGAGCCGTCAGGGACCCGGCCATGGGACGGGACAGATGGATGAATCCGAACTGAAAACACCCTAAACTCAGTTCTCCGCGCTTGGGGTAAAGGGGGGGTAGTCTCTGCTCAGCGCCCTCCTGCAGTAATTCCTAACCCACTTTTCTGTTCTCTCTCCGCCCAACAGGAACTTGTGTGAGGCAACGGGACAAATATGCTTAACTTAAGGACTTGTGCAGCAAAGCTGAGGCCCTTGACGGCCTCGCAGACTGTAAAGACAATTTCCCAACACAAACCGGCAGCACCCAGGACGTTCCAACAGCTCAGGTGCTACAGTGCACCGGTGGCTGCCGAGCCGTTTCTGAGTGGGACTAGTTCAAACTATGTGGAGGAAATGTATTATGCTTGGCTGGAAAATCCCAAAAGTGTACATAAGGTAAGGAGCAACCTTGCCAGGATGTCACTTTCGCTTCTCTGTGTGTCTGAGCAGTGGTGCAGGTAAGTGCCCGCCTCCCGAGGAGGACCGAATTCAGCCACAGGGGCCAGATGTTTGTGGACAGTCCTGCCTCGCTTTGCTCCAAAGAAACGGCAGTGATTCCTTGAGCAAGAGCCAAGAGGAGCTTTTCTGTTCGAGAGGGAACACCGTGGGCTTGGGACACGGGCAGCATCCTGGATCACAAGCGGATATGAGGAATGGCTTCTCCTGGGAATCCACTCATAATAAGCTCCAGAAGCTGAAGCTGTATTTTTTCCATCTCTGATGGCTCATGAGAGGGTTTATTCCAGAGTGGAGAATACGGAAGCGGGGCAGGGAGGGTGTTCTCCACATCCTGACTGGTTTCCGTTTTGCGTCAGGCGCGGGGGGTGTTCGGTATTGGGGCAGATGTGCTGTAGGTAAGCTTGACTTTGAGCTGGTGTGCGTAAAGCCAGACCTCTGATCTACAGCCTGGGGAGGAGGACAGGGTCTGGTGGCCAGAGGGATTCCCACAGCTGCTCCTGAACTTAAAACTGGGAAAACAACCCAGCCATGGGCATTATGTGCAGAGGCCTGTCCTAATCTGAATCCCTAAAGCTTCTCCAGCAAGGCTGAGCCCATCAGGTGAGGGCTCAGCTGGGAAGAGGGGTTCTGAAACCTGACAGCATTGTTCCCCATCCCCAGTTCAGAGGAACAAGGAAAATGTTCCTCCAGTGACTAAGTCTCAGCATTACCCAGGGGATTTTTTGGACTGTTTTGAACATGTCCTGGTGTGGAGCAAGGATTTTCTTTGTTCAGTAGCACATGAGCCATGTGCAGACCAGGATGCAATGGGTGAATGAGCAGTGGGGTATAAGGAATCCCATGCTGCAGCACTTGCGGCAGAGTTGATGTGTTTTCAGTGGCACTGATCTCACCTTCAGAATGCAGGTGCTGAAAAGGTCTTAAGGTAGGATCAAAGCTGGATTTTCACAAAAAATGTTGACTTTAGGCTTCTTTGGGGGCAAATGGGTGGCTGAGCCAAACAGTAAAGACTCAGAAGTCACAAAACATCTTCATTTGAGTTGTGCCCTTTGCCAAATAGTGACTTGAAAGCTGCCCAAGCACATGGTATAACCCCTCCTTCAGCGGTGGGATACTGAATTAAAAGCCTGATTTAAAAGAGACCGAGGGTTACACCACCTTGTTCCGGTGATAGGCACGACTGTGTCTTTGTCAGAGTCGTCGTGGTGTGATACCGCCACTTGGATTCCAGACCCACACTCAGAAGACTCTCTAAGCAGATGTTGGAGTAAACATTAGGACTGACCAAGACAGCTGGCTGGGAAGAGAGTTTGGGTCCCAAGGCCAGACCTCTGGTTTGCTTCTGATCTTCTTGTAAATGTGGCTGATTATCCTTGTCAGCCCATCTGTAGGTAGGCAGGGCATGTGCACACGGTTGAGGAAGTTGGAGGAGAATTTAATTTGGAAGGAGCCTCTGCCCCAGGATCCAGCTTGGAGGTGGCCTCTGTATTGCAGGTGACATCCAGCTTCATGTCAGGTGCAGTCAGGTTTTGAGTCCCTGCAAGGGTGGAGCTCTGACCGCCTCTCCAGGCCCCCAGTCCAGTGTTTATGGTGAAGAATTTACAAGTATTTGATTTCCAAGTGACTGATCCCTGGAAATCAATGTCCCTAGAATTACATCCAGTGTAGTACTGTACTTCCAGAGCAGTGCAGGAATTGACATAGGATTCTTTCTCCAGCATGGCTGGGACTGGTTTGTGACAGCAGAAAAATCAACATGTGAAATAAAATACCAGGAAGCAAACCTGAGACTTGTGATGGAAAATGCAAGTCTTAGGGACTACTTTTCCAACAAAACCAAGCTGGAGTCCTGCTTGGCAGAAAGGGATTGGAGCAGGGGGATGGGACTAGATGATGTTTTGAGTGTCCCTTCCTGCCTAAACCCTTCTGTCGTCCTATGAAATCCAGCTCCAGTCCCAAAACTTCTGGTGAGGTTGATACCTGAGTCAGTGTGGACTTTGCTGTTGCTTCCTGGTACACTTGGCCTTATTCTGGACTTGTCTCTTGGGTGGACCCCACCTCATTCCAGTGACCCCTTTACCAAGGTCGCTTCCCAGCTCCATTCTGTACTCCTTTGTCCTCTCTGCACTTCTTCATGGCTCCTCCATCCCTGCTGGGTTGCTCTGCTTGGGCTGGGCTTGTCTCTGGTTTTGCTTGCTCACAGTCCCCATCAACCTGTGTCCCCTCCAGGGAGGCATGTGCCACCCCTGTCCCTGATAAGTGTTGGCCTCCATCCTGCCAGATGGAGGGTCAGATCCCAGGGTGGAGCTCTTGGAAGGAGCCAGACTGTCACAGGGACTCGACTGAGGCTTATCTGTCCCTGCACAGAGCAGAGACCAGCTGCTGCTTACCATGCTGCATCCTGCTGGGGAGGGACACCTTCAGCTGGGAAGAGCTGGAGTGTCTTTGCTGTTGTCACCAAAAACCTCTGAGGCTTTCAGCTGACATGATGGTCCCAGCAGAGCATGGTGAATCCACTTCTTCTGTGCAGACACCAGGGGTTTAAACTGCAGAACAAGCTTCAGTGCTTGTTTAAAACAGGGAAGGTGAAAAATAAGGTTATTTTAGGAGGTTTTCTGTGTGCAGTCCTTCAACTCCAGTTTCCAAGTCTGATGAGTAGAGTTGGATTATAGTAACAGAATAATAAAAATACGAGCAGGGCTGGAGAAAGAGGATGGGAGGGCATGGGGGATGGGTGCTGGTGGGCTGCCACAGGGTCGGTGCTGTCTAGTCCTGGACCGTGTCCCCAGGGAGTGGGGACACCCTCCTTCTGCCCCCAGTTTGGCCAGCTTGGGTGCTTGACACAGCCTGCACCATCTCGGTACCCTGAGCAACGTCATGGGTGCTTCAGGAGAGACAGCCAGAGAGCTGTGACTGCAGGTGGGTGGTACCTGCATACACCTGGGGCAGATTCAGCCTCCCTAAGCAGCAGCCCCAAACTTTGGGTTGAACCGTGGGAAAGGAACACAGCTCTCCCCATAGGTCTGTACATCAAATGGGCCTTAACATGGACTCCTTAACGTGCCAGTGTTTGGGGTTTTAAATTGAAGGGGGTTTGATGACCTGATTGCACTGTGGAACACTGAAGGTCCTTGTCTACGTTGATAAGGGACATGGTGATGTGCAGAGCACAGACCCATCAGTTGCTGCTTGACCGCCAGCTCTCAGCAAAGGTTACCAGGCTTAAATTTGGTTCAGGCTCCTCTTCCTCCAGCTTTAAGCTCTGATGTTCCTCCTCTTCTTTCTGCTGGGCTTGCAGACTGTACTGAGCAGGGTTGGTGCTTCTGGAGGCTGTGGCAGGGGAAGGAGCACGGAGCAGCCTGAGTGGGAGGTGGAGGCTGTGTGTCCCTCACGCACCTCCCAGCCCGGAGCACCCACAGCCCAGTCCATGGTGCTTGCAGCTGTTGGGAGCTCTCTCCCCTTGCCGTGTATGTCTGACCTCTGAGCTGGCAGAGACTGGGATGTGGTGGTCTGAGCCTGCACCCTTTTCCAGGAGCTGAGTCTAGTGGAAGGTGCTGGTTTGCCTTGGTGAGCTGGTTTGAGGCTGTTCCCAGCAGAGGAGCCTACACTGAGATCTGCTCCCAGAGCTGAGCTCAGGATCCCTCTAAAGGCTGAACTATCATGATACGTGGCAGACAGCTGGCTCACCCATCCCACTTTGCCAGTGCATGGAGGAGCACCAGGAAGCCTGTCCAGGCTAATGCCTTGTGCTGCGGCTGTGGAACTGTAAAAATGCAATGAATCTGAGCTCTCTTGTACCCCCCCCAAAAAAAAAATATATATATCATGCCCTGTATGTGTCTATACAAGAGAGCCAGAGGAGCTCTCACAGGGCTGCTGTGGGCACAGAGAATTCAGAGGGAAATAACCCTGTGAGTTTATTATTGTTTTTAACTTTGGCAAGTGCCAGATTAAGGCAAAGTTCTTCCCATGATAAAGCAGGGTAACCGATGGGGCTGTTTAGCCTCTCTCATGGTAGACATGAGCTCCAGAGGCACCTCTGTGCTCCCCCCAAACCTGCAGGGTGGCCCTTGGATACTCTTGAATTAGAAATCACATCAGCAGGTTGAAAGCTGACATTTTTATAGCACTTATCAGGGCTCCAGCCCTCTCTGTGCCATTCAGCCATCATTCTGTAGGGCAATAAAGCATTCAGTGAAAGCGCCTGAGCTGACTCAGCCAGTGCCGCACCTTGTTTGCAGAGCTTAAAGTGAACTTCTTCTTTCAAAACAGAAGGAAATTGCAACTCTGAGAGGTTGATATTGATGAATGGCCGATGGGAGACATACACATAAAGGCAACACCCCTGGCTCCTTCACTGTCCTCAGCCCCCTCTTGGGCTGGCAGGTCCTCCCTTTCTCTTGCCTGTCTTTATTTTCCATTACATTAAATCCTTAAACCACTGAGCAAAGCAGCCAGCCAGGTTCCCTGGTGCTCGTCCCTCCGCTCGCAGGAGCTGATGCCTTCTAGAGCACCCAGGAGCTCTCAGAGCCTAAGAAAGAGAAGAGCAGGAATGAAACAGAAAGTCACTCTCCCTCTTTTCCCCCTGAAATTTCTTTTAGCAGTTGAAACAGGGTTGGGTGTTTTCTGTCCTTCCTTTTTTTTTTTTGCCTTTGGGGGAGTGATTGTTTATCAGTTAGAGTGCCAAAATGTTCCAGATTTTATTTATGTTCTTTCAGCATGACCTGTTTCTAAATTTATTCACCTTGTGCAGTCATGTGATGGGGTGTTTGGGTAAATCGGGGCTGGAAACACCTTCCTGGGGCACGTGATGGACTCTGCAACCGGAGTAGCTCCAGGGATGGCTGAGCTGGGGCTCCTCTGGCAAAGGGGACGTTTTCACTCCTTTTTACCCTGCTTCCAGGGGGGCAAAACCTGTCTTTTCTGCCCCCAACAACACCTGGAGCTGCTTTCAGGGCACTTTTCCACTTAGTTTAAACACTCTGGGGATGGCTGGGCAGCACTTTGCCCATTTACGATCACCAAGGCTGGATTTGGTGCTCTCCAAGGTGCAGGGTGCCAAGCCCACAGCTGGTGGAGAGACACTCGGGCTAAAACCAGCATGCAAATCCCAGGGGATTTGTTTGCTCTAGCTGGGAACCTGGGTCTGTGCTAGCACACAGCCAGTGCTCCACCGTGCCCTTGTGCTTTGCCATCGTTCGGTGGCATGTGGGACCGGGGTGTGAGCGTGACGGGACGATGTAGCTTGGACTTTGTTCAGCTGGGCTCTCCCCTTCTTCGGGTCCATTGCTGCCTCTCCAAGGAGACAAGTTAACTTGGGTTCGGCCTGGGACACTTCTGGGTTTTTCAGGCAGTGCTGGAAAAGTATGGCAGTTACAGCAAATCTGTTAAGGGCTTTTTTGAGGGTTTTGATTTGTTTTCTTAGCACCTAGACATGCCCATCTGAAGAGAGAACAGGAGCAGAGGTGACAGCTGCCTTGCTCTGGGCACAGGAGAGCTGCATGGGAGTACCTGCATAGTGCTGGCCTGGGTGTTGCCAAACGGATGGGGAAAAATTGAAGAGGGGACAGAAAAAGGAAAGCATTGCTGGTTGAGCGCTGGACAACACAGCTCATGCTAGGATTTAGATCTCAGGCCATTCAGACCACGGAAAATAGGAAGAGGTATATTTGATTATAGGGCAAAAATGTTTTTCAGAAAATACTGGGGTTATTTAGAGGGCAATGGCTTTCCCTGGGGAGAAGGAAACGAACTGGAAGTCCAGGCTGGGGCTTGTGTCTCGGAGCAGCAGTTCTGAGAGATGAGGCAGGGGATGGGGTATCACTGTGTCCTGTCCTGTGCACTGCTGTTGAGGGAGGAGGGGCTTTGGGGACGGCCTCATGGCAAAAGAAACAATCCAGATGGATGAGAAGCGGGATAATGCTGTACCTGGAGTAGTGGGAGAGCTTTAGTGCTCTTCTGTCCAAGGCAGGTGGGTGCCTTCAGCAGCGGCTGCATGGAGCTGAGGTGCAGGGGAGGAGGCAGCTCTGTTCTGTGCTTTGGCAACAGAGCTGAGATCTCTGTAACCTCGAGTGCTTGGGCCGCAGGTGATGACCCTGTTGCTTCTCTTGTTTCTGTTTTCCTAGTCATGGGACATCTTCTTTCGCAACGCCAATGCCGGAGCTGCTCCAGGCACCGCTTACCAAAGCCCCCCTCCACTGAGTACCAGCCTTTCCACCCTGTCCCAAGCCCAGTTCCTGGTTCAGGCACAGCCCAATGTGGATAAACTGGTGGAGGACCATCTTGCAGTGCAGTCTCTCATCAGGGCATATCAGGTAAGGGGACGCTGTGCTGAGGAGGGTCGTGTCCTCTGTAGAGAGGCCTTTGTGGCTGAGGTTAGCATGGGAGATGCATGTGTTTTGCATGGAGAGCATGCAGGATGTGAGCTGAGCTGCCTGGTTTGGAACAGGGGCTGCTGATCTGTTTAGGCAGAAGCTTAGCTGATGCTTTGCTGGACAATAGGAAGATTTAAGCTATTGTCCAAACAGGGTGGCAGGGAGGGTGAGGTCTTCTTCACAAAGGGTGGTTTGCTGGCCTTTGGAATGTTGCTCCTGTGCCATGGGCTGCCATGCTCAGCAGTGACATGGGACACCCATCCTGCTTTCCTCATGTAGCTGAGAGAACTTCTGAGGTCCTAATATAAAAGCTCAGGGAACATTTCCATGAGATTTGCAGTCTGGAAGAGGCCAGTGATGCTGGTGGGTTGCAGCTCAGACCAAATGCTGCCCAAGTCAGTCTTCTGGGAGAAATGAGTTTGAAGCAGGAAGGAAACATCCTCTGGCTGGTGGAAGGCCAGCAAGTATTTTTAGTCGGGAGAACATTTAAATGTGTTTCTACATCTGTGTCATCCTCTCACCTTTGTTTATGGTCTGGTTTGTCAAGTCTGGGGGCTCTAATTGGCTCTGTGGTGAGATGTTAATGAACCCAGCTGCTGTGCTGTGCAGGTGACCTGCTCACCTGTTCCTGTGACGAAGGACTCGCTGTACATTGTGTTTCTACTCGGGTATGGGGAAAGTCCAACATAAAATGCCATGAGTTAAGGCAGGAACTGCAGCGCTGGGCAAGTCCAAAGGTCTGCCCAGCCTTGGCCCTGCTCTCTGGCTCCAAGATACTGCCCCTGCCCTGCCTGCCTCTGCAGCTGCAGTGCCAATGTCAGCACTGGCACCTGCTTGTAAGGACCTGTACGGCTGGTTCCATGGGAGATGACCACCTTGTCAGCTCTGAGGCAGCTCCTGCCAGTGGAGCAAGTGGCAGACGTCAAGTTTGAACACATGGTGACTGATGTAGTTGGAAGCAGAAGCTTCATGTCAACAATTTGAATACAAAATCCATAACCTCTTCAGTATTTCCATCTCTTCATTTGGCTCTGAATGGCAGCGCTGGGAGGTGATGGCTCTCTTTTTCTGAGCTGTCTGCAGTGAGAAATCTGCCTCCCTTCCTGCCCTGGTGTCACAGTAGGGCTGTAGCTGTGGTGAGTTGTCCAGGTGGGAAGGTTCAGGACAGTATATGGAGGTATGAAAGTGTAGGAAGGTGAAGGAAACCCTGCCTGTGATACGTAACCTACTTAAAACACCACAAAATCAATTTCTTAATTGGATTGAGCTGGACTTTCTCTATAATTATGGGTGAGCAATGACTACTCTGCTTTGGCGTCAGTGATGGCTCCTTAATTGTATCTGTGTTTCCATGCCCAAGTCATTATTAATTTTGAGTAGTAGAGTGCTTTGGGTTGGAAGGAGCCTTACAGACCATCTAGTTCCAAGCCCCCATGCCATGCCAGCACCTTCCACTGGACCTTCCAGGTTGCTACAAGCTCTGTCAAACCTGGCCTTGAACACTTCCAGGGATCCAGGGGCAGCCACAGCTTCTTGGACAACCTGTGCCAGGGCCTCACTACCCTCACAGGGAAGAATTTCTTCCCAGTATCCTGCCTAACCCTGCCCTCTGGCAGTGGGAAGCCATTCCCCCTTGTCCTGTCACTCCAGGCCCTTGTCCAAAGTCCCTCTGCAGCTCTCTTGGAGCCCCTTTAGGCCCTGGAAGGGCTCTAAGGTCTCCCTGGAGCCTTCTCTTCTCCAGGTGAACCGCCCCAGCTCTCCCAGCCTGGCTCCTGAGGAGAGGGGCTCCAGCCCCCAGAGCATCTTTCTTGTTTTTCCTTTTTTTGACTTGTGTTGCATGTGGACACTAACAAGCAGCATGGCTCCTGTGGGGGAAGAGGTGTTCTCTTTGCTGCCACACCAATTTGAGGACTTTTTGTGTACCTGCAAACTGCTGAGGTGACCTCAAAGCCAATAGGTGTCCCCAGCTCAAAACTGTTTGCTGGACTAAGTGGCCTCCTGGTCCCGGTGGGAGCACCCTGGCCATGGGGAGCAGCATGGTGACCTTGCATCCTGCTGACTGCTATGTGATGGGCTCTCCCTTGCACTTTGCTGCAAGATGGACAAGCAAATAGTTTTCAGACACCAGAGGAGCTTTCCTGTGGCCACCAATGCTTGGGGGCACAGTGTCACCTGGCCCTGCAGAGAACAGGGAGGGAACAGTGCTTTCTTTACAGTTTGCCTTAGTACTGATGGCTGATTTCAGACTCCTTAGCTGATAGGACCACAAAAATCATGTGCTAAAATCCCCCTCTGGAAAGGAATGCCTTCTAGTAAATAGTGTCAGATCAGTGTGTCTGGTTTGTACAAGAGGTTTAGCAATTCCCTTGTGTCTGAGTGCTTTTCCTAACTGGCAGCAGATTTGATGGCCAGTGTACACTTCCCCAGTGTAAGGAGGGCTCCACACCCTGTACCACAGCAGCTGTGTTTCCTGCCCCAATCCCAGCATCACCAAGCCTGAAACTGTCAAGGAATAATCTGTGGCTCACCAGTCAGAGAGTGCTGGTCACCAAGGTGACCTGAGTTTGCCCAGTCAGACGTGCTAGGATCCCTCCATGGATGCCTACTCCAGTGGAAGCAAAAACCTGAAACTCCTCATCACCTCCTGTTGTTCTCTGTGGCTCCCAATGTGGGTTCAGACCCAGCTTGGGGACTCCTGGCCCGAGTGCTGCCGCCAGGAGCTGTCAGGACTGCACTGGCGTGCAAGCTTGTTAGTATTTCTGCACCTGTCCCTTCACATGAGAGCACTGAGTTCTGCCGTGGCTCCTCTCTCCAGAGGAGTGCTGCAAGCTGCTGCACATGTGGGCAGATGTTCCTCAGGCACATTGCTTGGCCTTTCAGGAACTACTGCTGCTGGTTGCCAACGCCTGTTTTCTCTACCATATTGATAAGAGAACACCTAAATCTGTCCAAAATCTGGAAAATTCATAGAATCCCAGAATAGGTTGGGTTAGAAGGGCCCTTAAAGCTCATCGCATTCTACCCTGCTGACCCTCTGCCACAGGCAGTGTTCCAGGTTGCTCCAAGCCCCGTCCAACCTGGTCTTGAACACTTCCAGGGGTGGGGCAGCCACAGCTTCTCTGGGCAAGCTGCCTCTTCATGTGCCTCTGCCACTTAGGAGACCATTGATGTGGAGTTACTGTATCTGTAGAGAGGAGCTGCTCAGGCTGGACACTGGAAAGGTATCAGGTCCCTAATTCTGGAAGGTCTCTGTTGTGAAGGAGTTTGCCGTCCTCTGCCTACCCCCCAAACCTAGCATCAGGCAGAGCAGAAGAGTTCTGGTGGCTGCTGGCACTCACCTACGTGCTGTAGGTGACAGTAAACCCAACTTCTCCAGGCTTGAGCTGGAGCTAGAATTTGGGGTGGCTCTGCAGAAAATGTAAAGAGGGAAACTTGTGCATAATGTTTTTTTAACTTTTTTTTTTAAGGAATGTGTCTTCTATTAACTTGTTTTAATGACTAATCCTGTGTTGTTGCTTCCAGGTCAGGGGTCACCACATTGCAAAGCTTGATCCTCTCGGCATTAGTTGTGTAAATTTTGATGATGCACCAGTAACTGTTTCTCCAAACGTCGGTGAGAATTACTCTGCAAATTATTTCTAATGTAATTTAACTTTTTTACCCCTTCCCTCTTTTGTTTTTCTCTCCCTTTTGGTTCCTGTTCTCCTTTCCATTCCTGGCGCATTTCATAGATTCGAGGGCATCATGTAGCACAACTCGACCCACTGGGCATCTTGGATGCAGATCTGGACTCCTCCCTTCCAGCCGATATTATCACATCCACAGACAAACTGGGTGAGGGCTTTGAGAGCAGTTAGTGCTGCATTGCTTGAGCTCCTCTCTCTTTCACAGCTTCGTAGGTAGATCGCATCACCGGTCAGGGGGGAAGGGTCTGAAGTTTCCTTAGTAATGATCACTCGAAAATTGTAGCTGCTGGTGGCAGCAGCGCAGTCCTGCCACCCTCCGTCTGTCACCCCAGTGCTCGGCTCATGTTTCTTCTCCAGCTGGTGCCAGTCAGTGATGTCACTGAACTCGCTGGAACTTCCAGGGCTGGAAGCAATTGCATCTTCTGGAAATGCAAAGCACAGAGAGGTTTTTTGTTGGTGAGAGCTGGAGTTCTGTTCCCTTGGCTCCTCTTGCTGCTCATGGGGGCCCTTAGAACTGGGGGTGAATGGGCTGGGTTCATCTGTGCAGGGCTGAGTGGCTGTCTCTGCCCCCCTGTGCACCCAGCTTGCCCCAGCATCTGTAATTCCCTTAATTGCCCTTTTTCCAAGACTGAGCTATGAGTCCTTTCTGGTGATCATAACAAGGAAGCTTTGGGATGCATTTCCGTCTAAGTTGAGAAGTGGAAATCCCAGTGCCTTTGAGCGAGTGATGCATGAATGTTGTACAGAAGCGTGTGTGGTGCCCAGGACTTGAAATCCTAATCTGAAAGTGTTTAAACCCAGCACCGCTCCATGTGCTTTAGAGCTGATCTCTGTAGTTTGCTGCCTTTCTCCTAGCCAGGATGAAGCTGCTGAACTCTGTCCCCTCACTGGTGCTTCCCAGGGTGGTTCCCTGGCACTCTGAGTGCTCCAGAGGCATGCTCATGCTCCTAACGTAGAGTAAAGCAGCAGTGATGATTACTAACCTTGCCAACCAAAACGGCTGATCGTAGAGCACGGTGCATGTAAACCACCTTGATTCCTTATTCAGCTGCCAGCACAGGGACACCAGCCCTGGACCTGCTGGACCTTCCAACAGGATTACGTGTACTGAGAGCGGTAGGGAAGGAGTAGGTTTTGGTTGGACTCGTTCACTGAATGATGAAGAAGCTGCTTCATCCCACAGTCTGGACTCTGACATGTTTGTCCAGAGGGCCATGTCCTGGCTGTACTTGAGGAGCTGTCCAGATCCAGCTTGGAGCAAGTCCTGTGCCTGAGACGTTTTGATGGCAAGATATGGGAAGAGGATGGCTGTGAACCCAGGTGTGGTAGAAGACACAAGTGCTTGTAATGAGAACTGAGGGGGAAACAGGAAGACTTTTTAGGTGATCTTGAAGCCACTCTGCTGGGAGAAGGAGAGGGTGAGGAAAGACTTTTCCATCTCAGGGTTTTTGGCCTTTGCTGTGGGCACTACAGTCCTTCTGAAGCAGAGCAGGAGAGGACAACCCTGAAGTTCTGTGCCTGGTGGATGTGTTCTCTTTTGAGTGTAGAGCAGGGTCTATATGAAAACCAGAGCCAATCAGCTGCAAGTGGTGGCAGTTACAGCTGTTCCTCGGCAGGAAAGGGAGCTGGGTGTGGGGAGCAGAGTTACTGTGCTTCTCAGGAAGTCCTAGACTTACAGCGTGGTCTGGGTTGGAAGGGATCTTCGGAGGCCACCTAGTCCAACTGCCCTGCCGTGGGCAGGGACACTTTCCACTCCACCACGTTGCTCGAAGCCTTGTCCAACCTGGCCTTGAACACTTTGAGGGATGGGGCAGCCATAGCTTCTTGGGCAAACTGTGCCAGGGCCTCACCACCTTCACAGGAAGGAATTTCTTCCTTATGTCCAATCTTACCCTGGCCCCTTGTTCTGGCACTGCAGACCCTGGTGAAAAGTCTCTCTGTGCTGTTACCGTAAGTCCCTTTATACACTGAAAGGTCACAGTAAGATCTCCTGGTGCCTTCAGTCCTCCAAGTAACACCCCCAACTCTCCCAGCCTGTCTCCATGGCAGAGGGGCTCCAGCCCAGCATCTCTGCGGCCTCCTCTGGACTTGCTCCAGCAGGTTCACATCTGTCTTGCGCTGAGGATCCCAGTGCTGGAGGCAGCATTGCAGGTGGGGTCACGCCTGAGTGGAGCAGAGGGGCAGAACCCCCCCATCACCCTGCCGGTCACACTCTGATGCAGCCCAGGACACGGATGGATTTCTGGGCTGCCAGCACATGTGGACGGCTCATGTCCAGCCTCTCATCCACCAGCATCTCCAAGTCCTTCTCTACAGAGCTGCTTTCCATCCATCCATCCATCCATCCATCCATCCATCCATCCATCCATCCATCCATCCATCCATCCATCCATCCATCC
>JAWWLV010000065.1:25575-42820 GCA_035041135.1 Platyrinchus mystaceus | reverse complement strand
GCAGCCCAGGACACGGATGGATTTCTGGGCTGCCAGCACATGTGGACGGCTCATGTCCAGCCTCTCATCCACCAGCACCTCCAAGTCCTTCTCTACAGAGCTGCTTTCCATCCATCCATCCATCCATCCATCCCTCCGTCCCCCAGTCAGTGCTGGGACTGGAGCGTGCCCCAACCCTTGCACTAAGCCTTGTTGAACTTTATGAAGTTCACATGGTCCCTCTTCTCCAGCCTGTCCAGGTCCCTCTGGATGGTATCCTGTTCCTCCAGTGCGTCACCCACAACAGTCAGTAGTGTCACCTGCAGCCTAGCTGAGGGTGCCCACCATCCCACTGTCCATGCCATTGGTGGAGGTAACGAAACCTTACTGATCCCAGTACGGACCCTTGAGAGACACTGCTCCTTACTGCTCTCCACTTGGACATCAAACTCACAGGTCTAATTCCATGGGGGAGGTCAGTTCAGAGGGAAATCTACTCAGAGAGCTTTACTTCTGCTGTGACCACTGATTCCTCAAGAGCCAGGTGTGCTCCAACAGTGTCCTGGCTTCAGAGGAAGCCAAACCCAATGTGATCCAAGAGCATGTCCTCCCTGGCAGCCCCAGCCATGGCACTGGGCTGGCAGCAGTGTCACAACTGTAACAACATCTGGGGAAAGCAGTACAGGCTCAGTTTTTCCTGCCTCTCCAGGGTGTGTGGCCATGAGCCAAGCAGTGTGTCCCACCATGGCTTGCCGTGGTGGGAAACGTTCAGGCATGGCTGATCTTAGGTATCAGCTGGAAGGCAACCTCAGCATGGGATCTCTGTGTCTGAGCCAGCCCTTAGGCTTAATCTCTTTTGCTTTGTGGCCTTTATAGTAGGATACCTGCCATTGTGGTTTCTGGTCTTGATTAAATTCCTAAGAATACATGAATTTGTAGGAAATAACGAGGCCTGGGAACAAGATGTACTGGTGGCAGCTGCCAGCTCTCACCAGGGTTGTGTTCCATGGTAGAATCCCAGATTCAGCTGGCTAGATCTCATCAAAAGGACTTTTTTTTTAAACTTGCTATAATTATTATTTATACTGAGTAGATTTTTCCCTGGTATTCTTATCCTGGAAAATCTCATCTGGTCAATCTTAACTACAGCTGGACAAACATAACTTTGCAAATGGTGCTCAGAAAGAGGGGAAGGAAGTTGTGACAGTGCACAGTGTGGAGCTCCAGCTGAGCCTAAGGTTGGGTGTCGCCTGCGTGTGGCAGAGAAAGCCAATTTCTAAGCAGATTCTGCTGGCTTTTTTTGCTTTGAAAGAATATTTCTTAACACTTGACAGAGCAGTTAATAACAGGAGTGGTTTTGAAACTTGGAAACAATCTTGTTTCCTCTTTCTAAGCAGAAATCCTTTAAAGGTCAGCTTTTGTGGTGAGAGCTCTGCTGACAGCAGTTTAAGCTGTGGCAGTGCTGTGATTCAAAGGAGTTGGATGGTTAATCTTGGAAATTGATCTCTCTTCTCAACTGCCTTTTGTTTAGCAACTGGTTTGGTTCTAGTTTGGAAGCTCTCTTTGGATTAAGCAGTGCGAGCTTTGGAGAAAATGTCAGGGGGAGAAACTCTCCCAGGGCTACTCAGTCTGAGGAGTGGTGGGGCTGGAGCCACCAAATTCCCCTTTCTCTTGTCTTTTCTATTTAAAAAACGAAGTAATCTCATCCTGGTCTTCCAGTGCAGCTGGTCTGGCATGGTGAGTGTGTAAAACAAGGACAGGATGACTACCAGAACTCAGTATGACTCATCGAAAGAAATACTACCTTAGCACACTGAAATATGGGTTGTGTGTGGACGGCTATGTGTGTGTCTAAGTGTCTGTCTGTCTGCCTCTCTCCCCATGGAAGGCAGCTGCCTCTGCCTCATGCCAAGGGGAATTGATGGAAATCCTCCTCCAGTTCAGGAAGAGCCAGGCAAGCCCCTGAAGGGGCTGGACTGGAAGTGCTCACCTCCCCTTTCCCCACTTTGGGGAAATGTCTGATTTTTTCCTGCTGACTCAAAGGAGAAGTGTTTCCCAGGCCTGTCTTGTAACCCAGGTGAGATTGAGGCACTTGGGTCGCCTAACCTAGCCGGGCGGGCCGCTTTGGTGCCGCACGCTTGCCCGCTGCTTCGGCGTGCTGGTGCTGCTGCCGGTGCCAAGCGTGCTCCAGAAGAGACAGCTGTGCATGCCTGCCTCACCACCGTCCTCCTCATTAACCACCTGCGTGTTAACACTCTGATCCTCCTCGTCTTTGCAAAGGCAGTGCCATTGCCTCCTTTGGGTGGCCTTGAAATCCTCCCAGTAGCACGAGCAGAGCAAACCCTCTGGAGCAGGTGTTGGTGGGAGACAGCTCCCTGCTCCGCAGAGGGTCCTGCTCCCCACCATGCAGCTTGGCAGGACGATGCCTTTTGGTTGTGGCAGGTGAAGACACCGTGCAGGGCCATCCCCCTCTCCTGTCAAGGTGTGCATGTGAGAGATCTCAAACCATGCAGCTCAACTGCTCCCCAGTGTCTGATGCCCCCCCTCCCCTCCTGCTCGTCCCTCCTCGTCAGACTTCCCACTAGGATTTCTTTTCCACCTAGTTTGTAGTCATCCTCCATTCCAGCTGTTTTGCCTCTGATGGGTTTTGACTGTATTTTAAATACTATATTTTTTTGACTTGTGCTTTCCATGACTAGTTTTCACAGTTCCAGGGTTTTTTTACTAACTTTGATGGCATCTCTCTATCTTCTCCCTTTCTGCACTCCCCTCCCTGCTCCCCCAGACCTCGCAGTGTTCAAGGAGCGGCTGAGAGTGTTAACAGTAGGAGGTATGCAATTAATGAGCCTTTAACCCTCTGGAGTGCAGGACTCTCTTTGAATAGGTTATTCTGGGGATGGACCAAGCCGGTAAAGTGGACCCCCCTCCTCCATCTCCCACCACTCTTGAGTTTTGTGACATGTTTTATTTTGAATTCATTCTCAAAGTCTTGAGGTAGGTGTGTGGTTAGTGACACTTGGCCTGTAGAAATGCTCAATTTAGAGCCTTGCTGGCCTTTCCTATTGCTGTGTGTTTGCATGCCTGGCTTGCTAGAGTACACATTTTGTTGTGAACATTAATTTTACGAGGCCTCAATCTCCCTGATTAGTTCAAGGTTCATGAAAATCCAAGCTGTCTTCTCCTGGTTTTGTTGCAGGGAAAATTTGGCAGCTTATCCCTTGCCTTTCCCCCATCCAATGGTGTTGCTGCTTGTAAATACTGAGTACTGTCAAAGAGCTGGCAGGCTGCAGCAAAGCAGAAGCAAAGATGCTTAGAGCCACGCAAACTCCTTGTAAAATCTGATACTCCCCAAAGTGTTTCAAGAGTCTTCAAAGCAGAGCAAGCCAAAGCCCTGTGCCGTGGGACTGGAAGCCTCAGCAAATTACTCTGGCTTCCCTGAAACCTCCAACAGGCAGTTTGTCTGGGATGCTACCTGCTAATGCTGCCTCTTTCCAGGATTTCTGTTTGAATGTGAACCACAGAGAAGCCCCAGAGACATGGGGACAAACCCTTGGCTCCTGCCTGATTCAGTGCTCCCAGGCATGGCTCCGGAGCAGAGCTCCTGGGGGCTGGCTTCATTCCCTCCCCTGGGACTCCAGCGTCCAGGGGGGTGGTGAAGGCAGGGATGGATAGCAGTGACAGCCAGGAACGCATCCACTCCAGGCTGGCTGGGATGTTCCCTGCCTCTGGCATCACCCCTCAAGGCCACACAGGGACAAGCCATGGCCAGCCCTGTCATCATGGAATCACAGACTGGTTTAGATTGGAAGGGACCTTAGAGACCACCCAGTTTCATGCCCCTGCCATGGGTAGGGACACCTTCCACTCGACCAGGCTGCTCCAAACCCTGTCCAACCTGAACACTTCCAGGAATTGGGCTATCTACAGCTCATTCTCCATTCTTGACCAGACAGCCAGGGACAGACTCTTTTAAGTTGAAGTTCAAGGAGGGGCAGCTCAGGAGGGGCCAGTTTTTGCCTCCCATTGCCCAGAGGAAGGTGGGTTTCACTGCTCTACAGCGTTTAGGCGGTGGTGTTCCCCATCCCCTCCCTAAAGGAGCCTCCAGCCGAGGTCCTGGGCTGGTTTGGAAGGCGCTGGGAGGAGTGGTGGTAACTACCTCCTCTTCGGCTCCTACCCTGGGTTAGGAGACAGCTTGGGACTTGGCTTTGTCGGGAGTTTGGGAGCGATGAGCAGGAGCCCAAGGGAGGTGCTGGGGCTCCAAACAGGCCATAGGCAGCTCTGTTTGTCCACTCTTTCATCGAAGCTCCTGCTTCAGAAGGGTCCTGGGACTCCCCAGTTCCTGACTCTGCTTCTGCCTTGCTGCACTGGTTCAGCGAGGTCACTGTCCCTCCTTCTCTGGGCCTCAGTTTCCCCAGAGACAATCATGAGTGGTGGTGAGGCACCTCCGATGGCTTTGGGGTATGGCAGGGCTCAGCTCTAAATCCCGACCTCCAGCTTTGAGCCCTGCTCATCCTTCTCCAGGCCCAACCCAGCTCCCCACAGCTGCCATGCTGTGAGTAGGAGCTGCCCCTGAACCATCAACTGCCAGCACCAAAGGGAAGGGGGTTGCTGAGCAGAGCTAGGCAAAAGCTCTAATTCTAAGACTGTTGATTGGGTTGAGGGGATGCCTGGGCAGCCAAACTCCTGAAGCGCTGCTGGTCACCTTGCTCCGGGCTGAGCTATTCAGGAGAGTCCATCAGAGCCCTGATGCCTTTTTTCTTTCTTGCTCCTCTGTCTCTCCTTCTGTGGGGTTTTCTGTGTTTCAACCGTTTCCTTCTCTGCGTTGACTCTCTGTTTTTAATTCCCACCGTGTGCTGACACCTCTGGTGTGCTCGGTGACTCCTCAATTCCTCTGTTCCTTTTCTCTCTCCTCTGTTAAAATTTGTGGTGTATTTTTTGTGTTCTTGGGGCTCCCTGACTCACCCTGGATTTTAACTGCCCATTTCCATGCATATACATCGCTTTGTGGTTCGTTTCCTGCGGTGCCTCCTATAATAATTCATTGTTCTGTGCTTAATGTCTTTTTGTTTAATTACGGCTTGGTTTTTATCCATATAAACCTCCTTCATGCTTATTATTTTTTTTATGCTGCTTTCTTTTGTCCCTTCCCCACCTCTCCCTAATGCGCCCGGTCCCTGTGTGATGGTGTCCCGGTCCCCCTTCCTTCCTTCTCTCTCTTGCTTGTCCCACCCATGACAAATCCTGCAGGCTTTTATGGGCTGGATGAATCTGACCTCGACAAGGTTTTCCACTTGCCCACAACCACATTCATCGGTGGAAATGAATCGGCTCTTCCACTCCGGGAGATCATCCGTCGGCTGGAGGTGAGGAGAGCAGAAGTCTATGCTAGACCTGTGTGCAGCCTGGGGTGGGGCAGAGCAGTTGCCTTTGGAAAGTCCTGGGCCAACCTTCAGATTTTAAGTTTTTCAATTTGGGAACTGCTTCTCAGCTCTTGCCCCACTCATAGGAGCCACCCCGAGTTACCTGCTCAGCTCTGATCACCTCCAGCTTCCTACTGCATTGCAGCAACATGCTTTGTCTGCCCAAGGTAGAGCAAACCCCAGGCAACTAGATACTGCCTTTTTGGAAACCTCTAGCTGTGCTTTCCAGTTTGAAGCAGCAGCCGGTGCTGGGAAAGCACAGAAGCAGGCTGGAGGCCAGTGATCCCCTCTTCAGGCACTGCAGGAGTGCTGGTGACCTGTGTGGGGATCCTTCAGAGGGTGCAGGTTTGTGACCCCTGGGGCTGGGCTTCCAGCTTGTGCAGCTGCACAAGCCCTTTTCCTGCCAAATTTCATCCCCTGTTGTGCCTGGACTGAGTGCAGGTGGCTCTCAGGCACAGAGAAGTCTGCCCAGATGGCCTCTGCCGAGACAGGTTGACCTTGGAAGAAGCAAAATTGTGCCAACATCTTCAGATGCAGGAATGGGCTCTTCATGTTTTGGGAGAGGTTTTTCTGCTGATTGTCCCCTGCCCTCTAAGGTGGGATTTTGGACTGCTCACAGGTCCCACCAAGACCGCTCCCATCAAGGGAGAAAATCACTCCTCTGAGGTGGATAAAAAGGACTGGAGGGGCTGATCGTGGGCCCCTCGGAGGAGGGAAATTAAACATCTTGCTGCTGGGTCGTGTGCCAGGTCCAAGCTGCCTTGCAGTATCCTGGAACATCCCCTTTCCGGGGAAAACAATTCCAACAAGGTTCCTAAAGCAGGGCTGTTGTGGGGCTGGCAGCTGGGATCCCCCCCAGTGCTGCCCTCCACCTGCTGGGCATGAGGATCCATGTCTTTGCTGACATAGGAGGGCCTTTCGGCTGAAAGGATAAAGGGAAAATGAGTAGCTCCTGGCCCTTTGATCCAGTGGGGGCTCGAGGTGCTGAAGCCCTAGTTGTTCTCCCACGGCCCCTCTTTTCTTGTCGGAGCAGATGGCATACTGCCAGCACATCGGTGTGGAGTTCATGTTCATCAATGACCTGGAGCAGTGCCAGTGGATCCGGCAAAAGTTTGAAACCCCAGGCATCATGCAGTTCACCAACGAAGAGAAGCGCACACTGCTGGCCAGGCTGGTCCGCTCTACCAGGTATGGAGGGGCTTCCCTGCCTGGGGAGGTTTGCTCGCAGCCCGAGTGACACAGTCACCAGCTGGGTCACATCTTGACATCATCTGTCTCTGTCGTCATCAGCTTAATGAGCAGGGTGTCGCCAGTGAGCTGCTGGCCTGGCAGGCTCAGGTGCTGGCAAACAGCCTGAAAATGTGGATGATCCTGAAAGAAATGCTTTAAAAATAAAGTTTAAGTGCAGCACGGTGTTGGGGCAGGGGGGAGCAGCCAGCCAGCTCTGAGGGAGGATACTGGAGTGATTGGGAAGGCTGTTATGTGCTGCATGGTGCCAGCTTGAGCATCATTTGGTGCTCTGCCTCCCTCAGTTCCATCCATATCCTTCCTCTGGTTTCTGCCCTCGGCTGTAGCCCTGGCACTGATTCCTCTTTCCTTTTGCCTTCCAGGTTTGAGGAGTTCCTCCATCGGAAATGGTCTTCAGAGAAGCGTTTTGGTCTGGAGGGATGCGAAGTGCTGATCCCAGCCTTAAAGACCATTATTGATAAGTCGAGTGAGAAGGGAGTGGATTATGTGATCATGGGGATGCCCCACAGGTAACCTTGCCTCAAGCCATGGTGGTGCTTGGCGTGGATGGGACAGAGGGGGATGCTGCCTGTTGCTGGGGTTTGGTACTGGAGGGCACACTGGTTTCTGCCATCATTCAGCTGGTCTTGGTTGGTGATGAACCTCAGCTCAAGAGCTCAGGCTTTGGCTGTTCTCTGCTCATCATGATCTATCCAACTTGTTTGTAAATTCATCTGGAGAGGGGTTATGGCATGAGGGGCAGAGCTAGAATCCTACTGGAATCTCAGCACCTGCCTGCTCTGGGGCAACTCAACAGGGATGTGGGATGTGGTAGCAGCTAAATCATCCCTGTGCTGAGGGGTCTGCAGGCTCCTTTTAGGGAGCCCCCATCCCTAGGTGACCCTACAGCTGTCACAGGAGGTGTGCCCGGGCAGTAGCAGGTAACCATCAGTATTTGATGGCTGCCAGCAACTGTCTTGTTTTGTAGGGGACGCCTGAATGTTCTCGCCAACGTGATCAGGAAAGAGCTGGAGCAGATCTTCTGCCAGTTCGACTCCAAGCTGGAGGCTGCTGATGAGGTGAGCTCCTCCCCTGCCTGCAGCAAGCTGCTGCTGCCTGTCCCTGCACAGTCCCCAGGGACTGTGGCTGTATTGTGCCACTGCTTCTGGTGTCACTCAGTGGCATTGGTGTTGTAAGGATTTCCACGTTGCAAGCACACACGGACAATTGGAGCCTTTGTGTAGGTGTCGGTGCTGGTCTGTCCTTGCCTCTCCTGGGATTGGTGGATGCCCTGGCCACTGCCATGCAAAGACATGGTGTTGGTGGCTCTCCAGGGCATGAAGCAGCTTTGGGGTGGATGCCGAGGTGAGGGGAAGGGGGCTGGGAGCAGAGGTTGTTTTGTTCCCTTGCAGCAGTCCCTGGTCCCCACCTGGGGCTCTAAAGCAGCCCCAAAAGCCCCAAGTTCCAAATTGTTTGTGCTGCAGGCTCTGTCACTGTGATGCACTCGTGATCCAAAGGTTCAGCATGGTAACCTGGGATTGTTTGGCTTTTGGGAAGCTGGGCTGGGCAGGCTTGATCCTGCCATTACCTTCAGTGGGGTTTCAAGGTGAGAAAGCAGTGGCCTGTAGCCTTGAGATGCCCTGATAGGGAACCTGGCAGCATTATGGGAACAGTGTTTGCAGAGCTTAGGTGAGTGCTACCTGTTCTCCAGGGTCTTCCCCCAACCTACCACACTTGCTTCATCCCCTCTACCTTCAGCTGTACCTAGATGGGCTGGATGCATGTCTGAAATTGATGCTGGTTTGGCACCTTGGAAGAGACTTTTCTGGGTGCCAGGTCAGCTCCTGCAGTGAGTGTCTGCTGTGTTTTGCTGGTGCCTCCGAAAAATGCCCCCCTCTTCCAGCCTTGGAGTGAACACTGCCCTGTCTCAGGTCTCCCACATCCCAGAAGCTGCTCATGCTCCTGGGGATGACTCTCCTCTCCCCTCCATCAGGGCTCCGGTGATGTGAAGTACCACTTGGGAATGTACCACCGGCGGATTAACCGGGTCACTGACAGGAACATCACCCTTTCTTTGGTGGCAAATCCTTCTCATTTGGAGGCAGCTGATCCTGTTG
Source organism: Platyrinchus mystaceus (assembly GCA_035041135.1). Taxonomy (NCBI): domain Eukaryota; kingdom Metazoa; phylum Chordata; class Aves; order Passeriformes; family Tyrannidae; genus Platyrinchus; species Platyrinchus mystaceus. Next base: position 34,077 of record JAWWLV010000065.1, on the reverse strand, counting down.
TTCAAGGCAAGACTAAGGCAGAACAGTTTTACTGTGGGGACACAGAGGGGAAGAAGGTGAGTGGTGCTCAGATGCGTATGCAGTGGAGTGTCCTGAGCCGGATGGGGTTTGATGTGGATAGGCTGTTGGGAAAGTGAAGAAACCTGGCTGGTTTTTGTTTGCTGTGCCCCTGCTGTCACCCTGACTTTGCTCCCCCATCCTTCCCCACTGACTTTGGAGATAACTTTGGGAGGGGTTTATCCACCCTAGGCTCCCATTGCTACTTCCTCCATCTCTGAACTGACTAAGCTGGGCAGTGGGTGCAGCAGATGCACAAACCCCTGATTGGAAAGCAGGGACATGAGGGACACTCCCAAAAGGCAATCCAAGCACCACAGCTTGGGGGACATGGCAGTAGGATCTCAGTGTAACCAGGGAGAACCATTCCTGGGTCTGGGAAAGCTGGAGCTGGCAGCAGGAGGCAGCTCTCCACACCCTGGTGGGGAAAGGGCTGTGGGGGGCTGTTTGCTGTCTGATTCATCACAAACCTGTTTCTCAACACCAAGAAGTGGAAGGTTGAGATCCAAAGTGCTTTCCTCCATCCTACACCCCAAGGACTGGATATAAATAGACAGACCCTGTCCTTGCCTGGCAAGTGGTGTCCTCAGCCAGCCCCTGGGATGGCGGCAAAGTAACGTCACTGGTGCTGGAGCCAGCTCCTGGCCCCACTTCTGCCCATGGGGCTTCTGGGCGGAAAGCGTGGGGTAAAAGGGTGTTATTCTCTTCTTGCCACAGTGAGAAAAAGGCTTTGCTTTTGTTTGGGAATGAGACTCACTACTTGGCTGGGGTGTACTGGGTGTTGTCCTGCTGCCTGCTCAGGGTGCCCTGCGGGTGCTGCCCTTGCTGGGAGGGGGCTGGTGGCCACAGCCTTTCCCTTATCCCCTGGGAAAGCATGGGATGTGTTGATGAGCTGTTCCGTGTCCTCTCTGGGATGCTGAAGGCTTGTGAGGATGAGAGCTGGACCCTTTCAGTGGTGCCCTGCCTGCTGTCCGTGCTGACCACCATGGCTTCCACTCTCCCAGGTGATGTCCATCCTCCTGCATGGAGATGCTGCGTTTGCTGGACAGGGCATTGTGTACGAGACATTTCACCTGAGTGACCTGCCCTCCTATACCACCCATGGCACTGTGCATGTCGTGGTCAACAACCAGGTGAGGAGCAAATCCCCTGTGCCCATGGGTCCCTGGCAGAGCTGCCTCCACAGGCTCTGGGCTCGGTGGTAGCTGGAACCAGCAGTACCTGTTTCCCTGCCAATGTTCCTGGCAGGAGCCCTAACCTGGGGTCAGCAGGGGGTACCTCCCACCCAGCTGCTCAACAGCAGCAGCTTTTGAGCCCAGTCTGGTGCAAAGGTGATAAAACTGGATGCTCCATGTGCAACATCACACAGGGCTGATCCCTTCTGCCCCCATGGAAACCAGAGGCATTTCACTGGGATGAGCCTGTCCCTGCACGTCCAGTAGGTACTGGGATGTGCCACAGTGCCCGGGTGCAGGAGATGGGCAGGTTGTGTGTCCCCAGCTCAGCCACAGCAGCTGAGCTGCCCCTGGAGCTACGTGGCCACTTTCCTGAGCTGGCGAAGTGCAGCTGCCCTGTGCCGAGCCAACTATGACATTGGTGTCTAAAGAAGGAGCTGCACAGCAGAGCTGTGTTCCAAATCCAGTTGGTAACACTGTGCTCATCCTGTTCCCTCTTGCCGGCTACAGATTGGCTTCACGACAGACCCCCGGATGGCCCGGTCCTCCCCGTACCCGACCGACGTTGCCCGCGTGGTCAACGCACCCATCTTCCACGTCAACGCGGATGACCCTGAGGCTGTTGTCTATGTGTGCAATGTGGCAGCAGAGTGGCGAAGCACCTTCCACAAGGACGTGGTGGTGGATTTGGTAAGGAACGTGGCACAAGGCTTTACCGTGAAGTGAAGCTGGGACTGGTGGGAATGCACTTGGGTCCTGCCTGGGCTGTTCGGGACCCTCCCTAACACAGACGCAGGTAGCTCCGAGTGCTTTTGGAGTGGTAGGTTGCAGGCAGCTGCATTCAAAGGCTCTTTCCCTTCCTGGCAGGTTTGTTACAGGCGCAACGGGCACAACGAGATGGATGAACCCATGTTCACGCAGCCCCTGATGTACAAACAGATCCGGAAACAGAAGCCAGTGCTGCAGAAATATGCAGAGTTGCTGATTTCCCAGGGGGTGGTAAATCAGCTAGAGTATGAGGTACTGTGCCGTGGGGCCTGAAAGGAAAACTGAAGGTGGCATCTCCAGGCAAAACTACTTGTGTGATTCAGACCTGGGTGTGAATGAAGGGATGAGCCCATTTCTGCATGTGCTTGTCACCTAAAGGTGGCAGAGTTGTGCTGGGGTTGAGTGAGTGCTGCAGACCTTGCAGCAACAGAGATCGGAGCCAAGGCTCATCCTTGGACTGTGCCAGCTCTGAACAGCACAGAACATCTAGTTCAAGGATTGTCCCGTGCTCACTGTGGCACAGGCCATGCAGCACTGGGCCGCTGCAGCACAGCCAGGTCCCAGTGCTCAGGATTGCTGTGGCCAGGGGTATCTGAGGCAAGTTTATGCCCCAGTTCTGCTGCTTGGGCAGCAGCACACACGGCAGCAGTTCTCTCCATCATGCTTGCCCCAGAACTGCTTTGCAGCATCACTAGGGTTGAACACAAGTTGTCAGCTCAGAGAGCAGCAGGGCTGTCCCTCAGGGGACAGAATTCCCAGGGGCAGCTGTGAGGCTGAGCAACACGGCCCTGGGGCTCCCCTGCTGTCAGGACCACCTCTGCCCCCCAGCACCCTTGCGAGCTTGCACTGAGGCCCCCAGGATCAGCACCCTTGTTTGTAGGCCCTCCACTAATGTTTTTCCTCCTCCTGGTTCTGCCTTTCAGGAGGAAATTGCCAAGTACGATAAGATCTGCGAGGAGGCCCACGCTAGGTCCAAGGATGAGAAGATCTTGCACATCAAGCACTGGCTGGACTCACCCTGGCCAGGTAAGCTGCTGGCAGCATTTTGGAGGTCCCTAGCAAAGCACTCAGCCTCTCTAGAGCCATGGCAGCGATTTTGTAGTATATCACACTGGAGGGGAAGTGGGGTGGTGCTCTCCCCACTCCTGGCATCCCCACCTTTGCTTGAGGGTGTCCGTGAGCTGAGCTCTTACCACGAAGCTGGCACAGCTCCTTCAGCATGGTGACTTTTCTTCTCCCTCAGGCTTCTTCACTTTGGATGGACAGCCCCGGAGCATGACCTGTCCTTCCACCGGCCTCAATGAAGAGGACCTAACGCATATTGGTCAAGTAGCCAGCTCAGTACCCGTGGAGGATTTCACTATCCATGGAGGTAGGAGCTTGTGGAAGCTGTGCCAGACTGGACATTTGTTCCAGAGAGATGTGGGGCTGAGATGTGGCCTGGATGGCAGGGGCCTATTGCACTGCTTCAATATGTGTGGACAGCAGGTCTGGGGAGGGTCCGCTCTACTCTGCACTCCTGAGTCCCTTCCTGGAGCACACATCCAGCTCTGGGGTCCCCAGCACAAGCAAGATCTGGACCTGTTAGAGCAGCTCCACAGTAATGATCCCAGGGCTGGAGCCCTTCTCCTGTGCAGGAACTCCAAGAGAGTTAGGGGTGTCAAGCCTGGAGGAGTAAAGACTCCAGGGAGATCCTTTAGGATCCAGTGCCTAAAGGGGCTCCAAGAGAGCTGAGAGGGACTTTGGACAAGGGCCTGGAGCGACAGGACAAGGGGGAATGGCTTCACACTGACAGGCAGAGATAGATGGGATATTGGGAAGAAATTCTCCCATGTGAGAGTGGTGAGGCCTTGGCAAAGGTTGCCCAGAAAAGCTGTGGGTGGCCCATCCCTGGAAGTGTTCAAGGCCAGGCTGGATGGGGCTTGGAGCAACCTGGTCTAGTGGAAGGTGTCCCTGCCCATTGCAGGAGTTGGACTGCATGATCTTTAAGGTCCCTTCCCACCCAGACTTTGTGAGTCTATGAGAACTTGTTCATGAGGGAGCTGTGGGTAAGGGAAGTGAACCAAGGAGTAACTCTTCTGTGGAGCTGATCCTTCCCTGCAGTCCTGATTCCTCATCTGCAGCTCATCCCTCCAGCAGAGACGAATCTGTTCCTCTGCCCTGGTCACTTGCAGTTTGTCAGTCCTGGGCCAGCTGTGGGACAAACCTGGTGTTGCTGTAGCTCCCTCCCATGCTGGCTACCAACCAACTCCTGTCCTGGCAGGTTTGAGCCGTATTCTGAAAACCCGGGGGGAGATGGTGAAGAACCGGACAGTCGACTGGGCTCTGGCAGAGTACATGGCATTTGGCTCCCTGCTTAAAGAGGGCATCCACATCCGCCTGAGCGGCCAGGACGTTGAGAGGGGGACATTTAGGTAAAGCCCTGCTTTTGGAGGCTTTAAAGGCAATTCCAGCCCTTCTGGAAGGGATCCAAAGGCTGCTGATGGAGTAACACTTTCCCAATTTCTAGCCATCGCCACCATGTCCTGCATGATCAGAACGTGGACAAGAGGACCTGTATCCCCATGAACCACCTCTGGCCTAATCAGGCTCCATACACTGTCTGCAATAGCTCCCTGTCAGAGTACGGTGTCCTAGGTGAGTGAGGGGTCTGCATTTACTGCCTGGGGTGAGGCTGCTCTGTGAGGGTAATCCAACCCCCTTGCTCCTCTAAACTGAGAGTAGCTCACTTGGTTAGAGCATGGTGCTAATGCCAAGGTCACAAATTTGATTCCTGTAGAGGCCATTCACTTAAGAGTTGGACTCAATGATCTGTGTGGGTCCCTTCCAACTCAGAATATCCTGTGACTCTCCCATCCCTCAGGATTCGAGCTGGGCTTTGCCATGGCCAGTCCCAACGCCCTGGTGCTTTGGGAAGCCCAGTTTGGGGATTTCCACAACACTGCTCAGTGCATCATCGACCAGTTCATCTGTCCTGGGCAGGCCAAGTGGGTCAGGCAGAATGGCATCGTCTTGCTGCTTCCCCATGGCATGGAGGGCATGGTAAGGACTCCCCCAGCTCACACTGGAGGCTGAGCCATGGGCAGCGGTGGCACAGCGGTGGCTCATGTCATGGCAGCGCCTGGCATTGGCTTCTTGTGCCTGCCTTGTCCTGCACTCACTGTCCCCCTGCTTGGTCCCTGTAGGGTCCCGAGCACTCCTCTGCCCGCCCGGAGCGATTCCTGCAGATGTGCAATGACGATCCCGATGTCTTCCCTGTGAGTGGCGGCCACGCAGAGCTCAGGCTGGCCCTCCTGTGCCCTGGATCAGGGCAGCAATACCCATGTGGTCTTAGCACAGTGGTTGCTGATGGCAGGAGGCGTGGGACGCCCTGGGCTTATGCTGCCAGGAGGGTTTAGGGAAAGGGGGCTGAACCTGGTGCCCAGGTGTCCATTGAACCTGGGGTTGTGGCACAGTGCGAGACAGAGGTGGCCCCGAAAGTAGCATGGGTGGGGGTTGCTGGCTGCCCCATGGCCAGACCAAGGTGGGGGGCACAGCCCTGCAGCCTCTCCCAGGTCTCTATAGGTCTGTGTGTGCTTTGGACAGGGAAGGAGGGAGGGAGGGAGGGAGGACTGGGGACCACTGCTGGAGCCATAAGACCAAGAGGCACCTTGTGTTTCCTGAAATTCCCTCACCTGCGCTGGCCGAGGCAGAAGCTGGATGACTTTGATGTGCGCCAGCTCTATGAGTGCAACTGGATCGTTGTGAACTGCTCCACTCCAGCCAACTTCTTCCACGTCCTCCGGCGCCAGATCCTCCTGCCCTTCCGCAAACCGGTCAGTGCCAGCAGCTCTGTGCCCGGCTCAGTGCCCAGGCAGGGCAGTGCTGTATCCCTGCCAGGTTGAGACCGGGCTGGGGGCAGAATATTTCTGCACCTCACAAACACAGGCAGTTGGCCTCTGCCTGGCCAAGGACCTCATGGTGCTCCGGGCTGGCTTGGTACCATGTGCTGCTGCCAGCTCATGTGAGCTGAGGGGGCTGACCCCTTGCTGAACTCCACGGGAATGTCAGCTGTCAGGGCTGGCAGGCACGGGTACACAACCCAATCCAGCTGCTTCCCAGCAGCTTCAGCTGTGAGGCAGGCAGGTCCCCGGCAGCACCTCGGCATCCTCCCCATGGGACATCCTGACTGGGACAGCCAGTGCTGTCAGGAATTGGTGCCCAATATGGCAGAGTACAGCAGCTGAGCGAGAAGCAAATCTCTGGCAGCTGCTCTTGTGCTCAGGTAGGACAGGCAGGGGAGGGCAGGCAGGATGGGCAGGGGAGGTAAGGCAGTACAGGCAGGGGAGGGCAGGCAAGACAGGCAGGTTGCTGCTCTGACCTTGGCTCGCAGGGAAGGTGTTTCTGGCAGGGCTGACCAACTTGCTCTGCCTCTTGTCCCTCACTCCAGCTGATAATCTTCACTCCAAAGTCACTGCTGCGCCACCCTGAAGCCCGCTCAAGCTTTGACGACATGTTGCCAGGTACAAGCCCCTGTGCTGCTCCATGGGGTGAAGGGTAGGAGTCTGTGGCCTTGGGTAAAGTCCACCTGGCAGCAGCCTCTCCATGCTGAAGAGGGGCCAAGCAAGGCCATGGCCATCTCCCTGGCAGATGGGAGCCACCCCTCATCAGGGCCAAGACTGGTACCCTGGCACCTGGGGAGACGTGGCTCAATGACACTTCCTCCATTGGTAGCCACTTCCCTCTGGAATTTGGCAGCCCCGAGTGGCACAGAGCCATGATGGTTTGTGCTGGGAGCTGACCCAGTACCAGCTGCTTGACTCTGCCTCTTGGGGTCCCAGGAGGGGCTGGCATGGGATACGGGTGCAGCAGCTGTTGGCACTGTGCCATTGGCCACTGTGGCTTACAGTGCCCTTCTCTTCCTTGGCAGGCACCCACTTTCTCCGAGTCATCCCTGACAGTGGCCCCGCGGCCCAGAATCCTGAGCAGGTGAAGCGGGTGCTCTTCTGCACTGGCAAGGTGTACTACGACCTGACCCGGGAGCGCAAGGCCCGGCAGATGGAGGCTGATGTGGCCATCACCAGGGTGGAGCAGGTAAGTAGGGTCCTGCCATCTCTGTGCCAGTAGGCTGGGGGTGCTGCAGCCCCTGTGATGCTGCTCCATGTCTCCCGTGACGCCACTCTCTGCCCACTGCAGCTCTCCCCGTTCCCCTTCGACCTCCTTCAGAAGGAAGCCCAGAAATACCCAGCTGCAGAGCTGGTGTGGTGCCAGGAGGAGCACAAGAACCAGGGCTACTACGACTATGTCAAACCCCGGCTCCGCACCACCATCAACCGTGCCAAGCCCGTCTGGTAGGGATGGAGTGGGTGGTTGTGAGGCTGGGAGGAGTTTGCGGGGTGCAGATCCCCCTCACCCTCACCTTGTCCCTGGCAGGTATGCAGGGCGGGAGCCAGCGGCTGCCCCTGCCACCGGCAATAAGAAAACCCACCTGACGGAGCTGCAGCGGCTCCTCGACATGGCCTTCAACCTCGATGCCTTCAAAGACCTTGCCTGAGCCCCTGCGTGGCACAGCATGCTCCTCCATCTCTCTGTCCGTTTGTCTGTCCCTTGCTCGCCTCCCCCACCCCCCGAACTACAGACCTTGTCAACCCCATGCTGGTGCTTGGAGTCCTTGTCTGCCTCATGCTGGGGTGACACCGGTGCCGTCACCCTGGGAGTGAAAGGAGCTGGGGGCTGCCCCTGCCACAGTGGGTGAGGCCCACACTCCCCTAGGACCCTGGAAGGACTGATCCCTGAGGCTCTTCTCTGGGGATGTCCAGTGCAATGAGTCCAGTTCCTCCCAGTCTGGTGTCACACTTGCCCCTGCAGCTGCTGCCTCTTGGAGGAGCAATTTGAGGTGGCTGCCCGCCCTAAGGGCCCAGGCAGGTGTGGGGGTGTTGTGCCCCTGCCTCAGTTTTGCCTGCCCCAGGGGAGCAGCAAACCCCGGCTCTGAACCCCCGCGGCCACAGGGCTGGTGTTGGGTGCCTGTGTGCTCCCGTGGCAGGTCCTGGGGGGTGGGGGCAAGGGGGCCGACCTCAGCTGGGAGTCGCTGTCGGAGTCCCCAGAACCGGCCTCTCGGTGCCCGCCGGGACCCTCAGCTGCAGGGCGGTGGCCGGGGCTATGCGCGCCTCGAACCCCCGCACTCCTTCGGCTGCCGGCACACGCGTGTGCGGCCTCACACGTGGTGCCCGGCCACGTGGGGTGACTGTGCTGTCACACACCGGGTCGCACATCGTGTCACCGCACTTTCCCCCCGGCACGCGCGGTTCCGCCTCCCCGCGCGCACCCCCTCTCACGCGCGCGCACGGCGGCGCAAGCGCGCGCCCCCTGCGGTCCCGCCGCCGCAGTCACGGCGCCCGTCCCGCTGTCACACGCGTGTCGCCCCCGGCGCCCCGCACGCGGGGCAGCTCGCCGCGTCACGCGCGGCCACGCGCGACCCCCGCCGGCCCGGGCCGCCCCCGCCAGCCGCGCCCTCGGCGCTCCT
>JAWWLV010000061.1:7357815-7380329 GCA_035041135.1 Platyrinchus mystaceus | reverse complement strand
GGGCGGGGCGGGGCCGTGCGCGCGGCTCCCGCGCCCGCGGGGTCAGGCGGCGGCGGCGGCGGCGGCGGGACCGAGCGCGGTGTGCCCGCAGCGGCTCCGCCCGGCCGCGATGGAGCTGATCCGCGAGGGCTGGTTCCGAGAGACCTGCCGGCTCTGGCCCGGCCAGGCCATGTCGCTGCAGGTGGAGGAGCTGCTGCACCACCAGCGCTCCCGCTACCAGGAGATCCTCGTGTTCCGCAGGTGCGGGGGGGCGGCGGGCCGGGCGGTGGGGAGGGCGGCCGGCGCCACGCGGTGGGGCCTGTTTGGCGCGGGGAGGGAGCGCGGGGAGGGCCCGGCTCCAACCCCGCTTCCCCCGCTCTGCCCAGCACCACCTACGGCAACGTCTTGGTCCTGGACGGGGTGATCCAGTGCACGGAGCGGGACGAGTTCTCCTACCAGGAAATGATCGCCAACCTGCCCCTCTGCAGCCACCCCGACCCCCGCAAGGTGAGTCGTCCCCGGCCCCTCCTTGTGTGTCCCCCGGCCGGGGCTCGCAGACCCGCCCCGGGCCCTGCGGGCGAGCGTGGCCGCAGCCGCGTGGGCCCCGCAGCCCCCGCGGGGCAGGACGGGCCCGCGGAGACCCGCGCCGTCCCCGTTAGGCCGTGCAGCCCGAGCGCCCCGGGCCGCCCCGCTGACGGCCGCTGTTCTGCCCTCCCTGCCAGGTGCTGATCATCGGCGGCGGCGACGGGGGAGTGCTAAGAGAGGTGGTCAAACACCCCACCGTGGAGTCCGTGGTGCAGTGCGAGATCGATGAGGTGCGTTGTGCTGCCGGCTGCGTGCGGGAGCGCCGGGGCTGCGGGCAGGCGGGCGGGCTGCCCGGCAGAAGCAGCCCGGCCTCACAGCATCCACGGGAGCTGCGGCTTCACCTGCTGCCCCTCGTCAGCACCGGGCGCCTTCGCTGCCGGTTCTGCTGGCGTGACACTGACAGCGCCACCTCTTTGCCTTACAAGTCATCTACGTGGCAGCTGGCTGCCTCTTCCATGTGATTTCTTTCACACACATGCGGTTGAGGCCCTTCCAGGCCGGCGTGGGCCAAGCACGGGATCTGGAGGAGCGCCCTGGCTTTGTGGAGGTGCTGCTTTTCCCTCTGCCTCGCTGCCGAACTGACTGCTGCTCTTGCCCGAGGAGGAGGGTCGCTCTGTTGAGCAGTCCCCTGCGACTGAAAGCAGGAAATAAGAAGTGGGCATTTGTTTCCATGATAAATGGGCTAATCCTCCTCCTCTCAGCCAGTTTGTTCTGATATTTTACTTTCTTAGGAAGTTTTGCTCAGAGCAGGGCTGTATTAGGAATGGGAAGCACTGCTGTGTGAGATGTGTGCACTGTCTGCCAAGCTAAGTAGGCAAACGTGCCTGGTTTTGAACAAGCACTGCCTGACACCAGCATATTTTTTTGTCTCTGCCAGCTGCGAGAAGCTGGTAGTGTTCAGTACAGTTGCTGGGCCCAGGGCAGTGCCTGTCTAACCATTTTAGAGAGAAAACTGTGTCTTAGTGGGGGACTGATATAATGGCTGTGGAGCAGAGATGGGGATCTTTCTCTTCTTGCATCCTGGCATGGTTTCATTTAGGAGGGAAGAAAGGGAGATCACCTCTGCAAGTGGAGTCCAGAGGGAAAAGGGGCACAGAGCAGTCTGATCTGTGGTCATGTTCACTCAGTTCCTCAGGCAGCTTTGGAAGCTCCAGCTTCTTGTTGAGTTTGGCAAGGACAGACCAACAGTGTCACTGAACCCTGAGGCCGTAGGAAAGGGCTGAGTGTAGCTTGCTGGCTGAAGATGCTGACAGCTCTTGAGGATCTGGCTGAGTCGGATTTGTGCTGAAGGCATGGAAGGAAATGACTCACTGTGATGTTCTTTCAGCTGCAACTGCACAGTAGCCTGAGAAGCAGCTCCTTGTAGCCCCCACTGACCCACTTGTGCTCTCTGTGTTGCTGCAGGATGTGATCCAGGTATCCAAAAAATACCTCCCAGGGATGGCAGTGGGATATTCCAGCGCTAAGCTGACCCTGCACGTGGGAGATGGTTTTGAGTTCATGAAACAAAATCAAGAAGCCTTTGATGTGATTATCACAGATTCGTCTGACCCCATGGGTAAGAATTCTGCCATAAAAGGGCGCTGCTTCCCACACTCCCCCTCCTTCTCTGCTTACCTCTTGGAAGTTATGCCAGCCTGCCCAGGCTCCTTTCAAGTGAAAGACAGTTGCTGACTTGCTTCTTTTGGTAGAGAAGGGGAAGGATGAGAACCAGAAAATTGTATCAGCAAGGCTTCAGGCGAGCTGGCACATTTCTCTCCTTAAAGCTCAACTCCAGCAGCTATTGCTTCTGGCAGAGTTGATCCCTGGGTCCAGCAATCCCATGGGGGGATACAGCACCATGCTGGAAGGACAGCTTTGCCCATGTGCCTGCCAGTGAAGCAGTGGCTCACACACTGTTGGTGTAGCACCCACCCTAGAGATGGCTGTGGTGGGGCTGCTATATTTCTGAAGGGGAAAACTGAGTCAGGGAGGGACCAAACGTAGATATGGCACCTCATTTTAGGGACCTGATGACGAGTGCTTGAGCCACCTTCACTCTTGCTGTAGTCAACACAGGAGAGGCATCTCTAAAATGCAGTTTGGAGCAGGAGTTGTGTTTAAAAAATGCTCCCTGGAGCAAAAGGCAGCTGCCATGACTTCCTTTGCTAAAGGTCCTGGGCTTGCTATTGAGCAAAGCTGAAATCCTGGTGGTTTTGCTGTGCTGGCTGCAGGCTGAGGTTCACCCCAGGTCAAAACTTTTCTTCACTCTCTTTTCTCCCAGGTCCTGCAGAAAGCTTATTCAAAGAATCTTACTACCAGCTGATGAAGACAGCCCTGCGAGAAGATGGGATTCTCTGCTGCCAAGGTGAGGGTGCTGTCCCTGGGCACAGGCTGATTGTGTGCCAAGGGTGAGGCACAGAGGGGACTCTTCTGGGGGAGACATGACGCAGGGAGCGAAAACATTCCGGCTCCCAGGTACAGCAGTGGTTTTGGTCTGTCTCCATCTGTTCATTAACCGCTGGACTGGGCTTAGCAAAACTGGCCTAAGGGTCTGGTCTTGCCTTTGAAACCACGCGAGCTGTGCAGAGCAGAGCAGGTTGGGACTTGGAACCCCTGTGAACTGGCACAGAGAAGAGGGGCAGCTCTCACCTTGCCTCCCGCCCTCCTCTCTCCCTGCAGGTGAGTGCCAGTGGCTGCACCTGGATCTCATTAAGGAGATGCGTCAGTTCTGCAAGTCCCTGTTCCCGGTGGTGGAATACGCCTATTGCACCATCCCCACGTATCCCAGCGGGCAGATTGGCTTCATGCTCTGCAGCAAGAACCCGGTGAGTCTCCGGCACCTCGAGTGCCCTTTGCCGCTCCTCGGAAGCGCCCGCAGGGTCTGTCTCAGGCTGTCCCCGCAGAGCTGGAGCTGTGGCACTGAGCTCTCCCAGCTCTGGGGCCTCCAGACCCATGCTGGGCCCTGGCTCTGCCAGCCCGGGGGGCCAGAGCTGCAGTGCAGCCTGTGCTGGATGAACTGCAGAACTGAGCAGCTGCCTTAGAAAAGGGCAGGGGTTTCTGTCTGGTACAACAACCTTGGAAGGGAGGAAGTCACTGCTAATTTCCAGAGCCCGTTAAGGCTTTGTCTTGTTGGTGTTGGCTGTTACAAGGTGGGCACCTGCTTGATAAGAATCAGCCTGTGACTGGTAATCTGCTTGTACAGAGGCCTCCAAGTGAGAGTCAGTGTTGGGATGTGGGCTGATCACGCTGTGAGACCACCGAGGTCTCGTCTCTGTCTGCTGCAATGCAACTGTGGGGTGGGTTTTTGGGGCCAGCAGTGCTGCTGCTGTAGGTGATTTATCTGGGGTGCTGGCAGCATGCACTGTGCCACAGTAACACAGGCCTGGATTCTGCTCTGAACAGCAAAGCCTTGCGTTCTTGGATGCTCAGGCACTCTGAGAGCTTCATCTGGCACAGGGCTCGCCCAGTCTGACCTCATGCACTGACATCTGTGCATCAGGGCTGGTCACACGAGTCACAGAGCGTGAACCCCAGACCCTGGGGCTGGAGCTGTGCAGAACCCTTCACCTCATCCTCGAACAGAAACTCATCTGTTTTCCTGCAAGTCCTCTGTGTTCTCTGCCGTGCATCAGGGTGCCTGTCACCCAGCCCCTGGCTCCTCACCCAGGCACTCAGAGCCACCTGGCTTTGCTCTTGCAGAACACGAATTTCCGGGAGCCTGTGCAGCAGCTCTCGCAGCAGCAAGTGGAGGAGAGGAGTCTGAAGTACTACAACTCTGACATCCACCGGGCAGCCTTCGTCCTGCCCGAGTTTGCACGGAAGGTGAGCCAGGCTGCGCTCCGGCCAGGACCAGCTGGGAGTGGGAGTGGGCAGGACTGAGGATTTCCTGCAGCCTCAAAGGCTTCTCTGGGCAAGTCAGAGCAGGACAGCGTTTTGTGTGACAGAGCAGAGCATGAGTCAGTCAGGGAAGGCTGGAGCTCAGCTTGAAACTTCCTTGGCTTCGTGTACCATGCCTTGATGGCAGATCACTCCTATTTCACCTACCAAAACCGAGTCCCAGAGCCTGCAGAACTGGTGTTTCCCATTGAAAAGCTCCAAAAGTCTCAGATAAAATGTGGTTATGGTTTCTAGCAGGGTAAAGAAAGGATGCTCCAGCATAGTTCAGTCTGCCTTTTTGAAGGATTTCTGTATTATTCCATCACCTCCTAACTGGGTTGCAAGTGCAGATTCCAGGAAAAAAACTCCTAAGAGCGTCCTAGGGCTGAAGGCAAATGCCTTGGTTGTGTTTCAGAGGTGGTGATTCATGTTTCTGCTGAGGACTGGTAGAGCTGTGGCAGGTCCCTCGTGACACTCTGTCTGTCTGCAGGCGCTGAGCGATGTGTGAGCCTGAGAAGCTGCTTCCTTCCTTCAAGGTGGACCCTGAGATCATCAGTGATGTGGTTGGGACCTTCCCAGCAGACTGCAGATTTGCTCTCCACTGTGTGGGATCGTTTAACCCTTTGCCAGCCAACATTCCCTTTGATGTGTAACAGATGATGGGGCATAAGCCAGATAAGACTATTGAAAAGGTCCAGTGACTTATTGTGCGAGGTCAGAACTGTTCTTTGCAGTGCTGGAAACGTAAGGTGTCTTCTTCCTCTCTCTCCTCCCTGCACCCACCCTAAATCCCCCGTCCCACCTCCCCCCCCAGCTGACATGATGTATTTATAACTGACACATATTTCTGTCTGGTGATCTGGGAAGAGTCCAAAGGGTCCCTGACTCGGCCTTAAGCACAGAGAGTGAGAGCTCTGTGCACAGTGAGCTCACTCTGCTCGTGGGAGCTCCTGCTGCTGAGACATCTGACTGGTGATGGGTCTGAGCCTCCGTGTCCCACTGCCCTCCTGTGACACCTGCACTGCTCTGCAGCACGGCTGGAGAAGTCACGGTGCAAACTGTTGCCATTCACAATAGGTCTCCCTCCAACCCTGATGGAGTAGCAGTATTAAACACCAGCCAGGCAGGCTGGCAGCAAAGTCTCGTGGCTTTTTTTTTTTTTTAATTTTATTTTATTTTATTTTTTAAATTGGTTGGAAACAGAAGTGCTGAGGTACCCACAGGCTAACCCCTGTTCTTACCTCTGCCCTCGGAGTGGTTCCAAAGAATGTTTATCAATATGGTGATAGGCGCTTTATATATATAAATATAAATATATGTATATAAAAAACAAACCTTAGCTCCATTGCCTGCTGTTCAGTAGTGATGTTGGGGAATCAGTTGTGCTGACAAATCTCTCATCTCAGTCATGCTGAGATGCCTCAGGCCTGGGTATTTGCAAGTCCTTAGGAGGCATCGTTATTTCTGATGCTGCCCCCAGACGCACAAGTTGTTTTCCGTTGTACTCTGTGAGATGGATCTGCCTCCACTCCTTTACTCCTGCTCTGCAGGCTCCGTGCCCAGTGCAGTGGGATCCCCCTGCCAGCACACCCACTGTGCCCCTGTCACTCCTTGCACTCCATTAAACACTCGGCTCTGGTCAAGGTGACATCGGTGTGGGTCGGTGTTCTTTGGGGAGAGTGGGAGGGGAAATGGAGATGCTGAGGGTTTGCTGTGCTTCCAGGGGCTCTCTGTAGTTGCTCTGATTTCCTCTCTCCCTCATCTCTAGGGATGACAAGTTACCATCCAAAGCAAGCTCTGAAGAGTGATCCCATTGCTTGTTTTGTACTGTAGCCCAGTGGCTCCAGCTGCAGTGTCAGTACCTGTTACCCAAGCTATGCTCCAGTCCAAATGCAGCCTGTGGTGCAGTTTCCAGGCTGTTTTCCAGCTGCCCCTCTCCCTGCTGCCATCAGGCAGTTCCTGTCAGCCCTGGCCCCACTCTCTCCTTTCTCTGCAGGAGCTGCTGTGGCTCTGAGGGCTGAACCACGCCGAGCTCAGGCTGAGCAGGCTGGGGACAGGCACTAGGTGGCATCAGGAGAAGGCAGAAAGCTGCTTCTGAGAGAGGCCTCTTGGGCTTGCCGAGAGAGAAAAAGAAGGAGCAGACTTCAGCAAAGGTTGGGGTTGAGCTTTACCATAATTGTGACCCTGCAAACAGTCTTGGGGGTGCAGCTACTGTGTGCCCACAGCAAGGGACTTGTGGGGTCAGTACCAGCCCTCCTGCTGTCTCCCCTTTCTGATGAGACTTGTCAATTCTCTTTCCCAGGGCCCCCTTCTACCACCAGTAGCAGTACAGCTTCTTGGAGCTCCTAAGGGTTTGCAAAGCATTGCTGAGCTGAGTCTGGATCTCCTCTGTGTTCTTGTGTTGGGAATTTTACACCTGTTTTGTCTCTGCAATTGTCTGGGTAACTGTCTCCTTTCTCTCACAGCTACCAAGTTGTTTGGGCTAACGAGGCATTTTCATTGCTCAACTCTAATATTTTTGTAAAGAGCAGATCAGTAATGGTTGTAGCTGCTCCTGTTTAAATCCCTGTGGGACCCGAACCCCTTTCAGCCCTTCATCCCTGATGGAAAACTAGCTCTGACACTTTCCCCTGGAATGGGAATCAAGACCAGGACTGTAGTCCAGGAAGGCCTTAGAGCAGCAGCCAACTAGTAACAAGTTCAAGCCTTTCACCCACCCCTGGTGAGTACAACAATGGCCAGGAGGGAAAAGAGCTTCCTCAAAACCTGGCCTCCACACAGCTAATTATTCCTTCTGGTTCTTTGAGCTCTCTCCAAATGTGTAAGTTCAGCAATTAGCCAGTGGTAAGAGCAGGAAGACAAGGCTGTTTCCCATCCAAGTCACACACACTCCATCCACAGGGTCCTATATACAGTTTCCAAGCCATTCCAAGTCACTGTTCTCCACAGGCAAGGCTGTTCATAAGCAAAGAGCCACAGGGATGATGTTTGTCTAGACATGCTGCAGTCATGTTCCAGCATCTCATTAAGCCAGGAGCACATGGACAGGGATTGGCTCTGTCCAAGGAACGTGCAGTGTTGGATCAGTGAGAGCAGGTGGAGACAAGCGAGGGAGCAGAGCCTGATGGGCTTCAGCACATCCATTGTTGGAGTCTCTTGGCACCTCCTGAACTGTGTCAGACTCTCTGCTCTGCTTCTACTCATTGAACTAACTCAATTTTTGGAAGTTCAGAAAAGAGCTTCATAAAATCCAGAGAAATCTCCTGCCTGTACCTCCCAAGCCCTTTCAGTCAGTTAATTGGCATGAGTGTGGTGTTCACCCAGAGCTAATGTTATTGAGGCCTGGCTGAATTATTGATGGGGCTGAGAGCTGGAGCAAGAGACTGCTGAAGGAAGAATGGCATTCATCTTTCAGCAGAACAGCAGCCTCTGTAAGCAGGCAGTCAAAGAAGTATTAACAAGTGCCACCAAGTTCAGGGAGAGGAAAGTTCCCTTGATAACATGGTAGAGGAAGAAGAGGGAAACGTGTGGACAACATGAAGCAGCAGCTCAGGTCTAGGAAAAGAGTCGGACAAAATGCTGTTATAAAGTAAGATGAGAAATTTAACCAAGTCAAATACGGAGAAGTCTGGGGGATGCTGTTTCCTAGTCATGTTTAGGGTGGAGTTAAGTGCCTTTCAAACATGTAAAAGCTGGGGAAGTGTAGCCAGGGAGTCACAGTTGCAGCAAAGTGAGGTGTGAGGCACATAAAGATGGGTGGATTGTGGCAAATGCTGGGGGTCTCAGTGCAGGCCTTTGAAGGGCACCAGCTCCTGGCTAATGGGGCTTGAAGTGCTGAGGGTGCTGGGGCAGAGACCCCACAGGTACCTGCAGGAGGGGCTGCCCTCTCCCTGGTACTGCAGGGCTGCTGCAGCAGCCCAGGGCTGGGCATGTCCAGCGAGGATTTACCTAACAAAGCTGCTTCTGTGTGCCAGGGTTATGCCAAGATGATGTGTGTGATGGCCCTGTGCATGTTTCACCCCCTTCAGCTGTGGCAGAGCAGTGACCAGAACCCCAACCTGGCTGCAATCCCTGTTTAAGGCTCTCCCAGCCCAGTGGTCCCTTCTGTGGTGCTGACAGTCTCACTGGTCCGTGTGTCAACATCCCTGGTGAGCTCTCTCAGTGCTGCCTCCAGAGGGACAACTCTGGTGGAACAGGGGTCAGTCCATGGCAGTAGCAGTGACTCCAGCCTGGAGCCAGGTGACATGTTTTCACTGGAAAACAGGTACTTTGAAATAGTGTTTCATAGTGATCAGTTATTTTCTAAGGAAGATTTTGGTGGAATAACTGGAATGTTTAACTTCACATGTAGTTAAATCATAGAATCATAGGATGTTAAGGGGTTGGAATGGACCTGAAGGATCAACCAGTCCCAATCCCCCCTGCCATGGGCAAGGGGCACCTCCCACTAGACCAGATTGCTTAAGGCCTTATCCAACATGGCTTTGAGCACTGCCAGGGTTGTGGCATCCACAATCTTCCTGGACAGCCTGTTCTGTTCCAGTGTCTCACCACCCTCAGTAAAAAATTGCTTCCTAATAAATATCTAACCTAAATTTCCCTTCTTTCAGTTTCTACAAAAGGCTTTGAACACCACTGAGGCATTTTGCTCACCCTCCCCTCACCCTCCTGAGTCCCTTAGGGGTCGGCAGGCAGAGAATGCAGCACAGCTCCCCCTCCCCAGAGAGCTGGAACAGCCTTTCAGTGGTGTGAGCTGAGAGCAGCATCCCTGGGGCCCTTCCCCTCCTCCTGCTGCACCTGCTCTGCGCTCTGAGCAGGGATGAGGCTCCAGCCCACGCTCCCAGGCTGTTCCCTGGGTTTGTTAGATGAGTGCCAATGGAAAGCCAAGGCTGGAACAGCCACCTGCATGCTCCTCCAGGGCCCTGGGGAGCACAGTGCCAGGGAATGCTGCCTGAGAAATGAGCTGTGATTTCAGGCCCATGAACAACTTGGTTTCCCCTTCCAGGAAGGCTCACGACTGTCAGCTGACTATTGCTTTATTTATTGCATTGGCCTTTGCAAAGAGGGACTCTCGAGGGCAGAGAGCAAGGATTCCAGTGGCAGGAAGATATTGGAACCCTTCCTGCAGCTGCAGTTGAGGGCCTCACCTTTGGGAACCAGACACTGTTCAGGAAGCCTGATGTGGTTCTGCTTCAAGACATGGTGACCTGAGCCCAGAGCAGGCAACAAAGGGGCAGAAGGCAGCAAATATCCAGGCCGTATAGGAGAGCAACTGAGAAATAATCTCATTCCTTAATGTGGCATTTGGTGCCAGACACAGTCATAGTTTCTGTGTTCCAGCAGTGCCCACTCTTTGCTGCTGCACAGACTCACTGAGGAGAGGTCAGGGACCTCTTTCTTGAACGATAAAACTTCTCCCAGTGCGTGTTGTTTGTGCAGCTTTAATCACAAACAGATGGAGGTTGTCTCATGTGCTTGTGGAAACATTCTGCTGTGCTCCTGAACCCTCTGTGCATCCCTGCTGGAGCCACACGAACTGTGGGACAAAATCCCAGGAGAGCCATGCCTTTTCCAGTTACTGTATGCAGGAATTCCTTCTGGAGCAGCCCCACCCTGCCAGGCTCCCAGGGATGTGTTCAAAGGCGTTCTGATTTCAGACAGATCTACCATCACTGTGAAGTGCCAGAGACCCTCTCAGGCCATGTGCAGCTGGGGGCAGGAGAGCATCAAGGAACAGACTTCCAAAGGGGTGAGTCAGATAACAGGGAGAAAGTGGTGAGGGGAAAAAATTGGCAGAAATGTTTATTGTTCCAAGGGAAGTCCTTTACCCTTTCCTGTACAGGGTGATAAGCATTTAAAGGTTGGCAAAAAAAAAAATAATAATAATTGGGGCCTTCTTAAAGGTCAGACAGCCAATGCACATGGAATAGGAACAGTAGGAAGTACGAACAATCCTGGTGCTGTATGTTGAACTCTATCCAATTACTAAAAAGAGCAAATTTTACTACCACAGTTATTTTATTTCCTTTGGAGAGGGAGATGGTGCTACAGCCTGTGGTGGGGAGGTGGTCAGCAGGGTCTGCAAAGGGGCCTGAGGACAGACTAACTAGGGGAAGCAGCAGAGGGAATGTGGGGAAAGGGAAGGACATTAGGGAAGATGAAGGAACCTAGAAAAGAGGTGTCTGATATTGAGAGATGCTGTAGCAGAGCCCAGAGGAAACTAGTTTGGATTTAGAGATCCAGTCCTACTGTGGGCACTGGAGTGTAAGTGCTTTGATGTGTCCCTGTTCCTCCCTCCCAGCTGGGAACAGACACCCAGCCTTGCCCAGGCTAGACACAGGTTTTGGCTGGGCTGTGCTTGTCAGCGGGGCCACAGGTTTGGTGCTGGTGTATCTGGGCAGGAGCTCTCTCCAAAGTCACCCCTGCTCACGAGGTGACAGTTATTTTATTACTGCCCTTTAGTCCCAGGGCAGATTCAGGGCAGCCTGGTCGCCGTTTACATCCCTGTGGGCCTCCCCAGCAGCTGATCTCTCACTCCCCACATCCTTTTCTGGCAGGAGCTTTGTCACACTTGTGACCCCAGTCTCTCAGTGGAGCTTTATAGACAACAGCCCCTTCCAGAGGGAAGCTGCAGACAAAACTGTGTTTATTGGAACGAGCAGCGTGGGCAGAGCAGATGGCCCCAGCATGGAGACCCACCCGCTCTGCCCCTGCTGTCTGCATGGCTTTAGGGCCAGTGGGCCCAGGAGGGCAAGTCCTGCCTCACAGCCCCAGTGCAGGACTCACCTGTCAGCCCCAGCACATCTCACACTCCCAGGACCTGCCTTTCCTTCCCCTTGAGCAGCCAAGTGTGTTTTCTCCATTTGCTCCTCTCCTGCTTTACCTCTCCTGGAGCAGATCGGCTGCGGGTCATTTGGCAGGTCCCTGTGCTTTCTGTGCCTGCTGGAGCTTCCCTGCTCTGCCTCAGCCCCGGGCTGGCTGGGAAGTGTTTGACAGAATCCATTACACGGTGATTCTGATAAACCAGCCAGATCAGGTTCAAAGGAAACAGATAATGTTTCATCTGGAAGTGGTGCCTCTCACTTGGGGAGGGTGAGAAACAAGGAGGTTACAAAGTTCTCCAAAGAAAATTCATTTCCAGAAATTGCTAGATTGTTACTGTGCCCCCACAAGGCTCTGTGACTCAGGAAAGCGTTTTTCTGTCTTTCAGTGAGGGAATGCAGCATTTCTTTTACAGTGTGCATGGAAGTGGTGGCACCTTTTCCCTCCAGAGCTGGTGTAACTGGCATTAGGAGCTGGGTTATTTGCAGGCAGAGTTCCATCATGCTGTTTCCAGGATCTGTAATGCTGGTAAGAGGGAGAAATGGGGAACAGGTTTTTCTGCCTTCTGTTCTTAGTTCTGCCTCAGCATCCCCTGGCCAAGTCACCTCCCTGTGGGTTTTTTTTAATGTGCTAAATTAGGATAACAATTTACCTTTTGACTGTCATTAGTTGTTAGGGTCAGGGGAAGACTTGCCCTGAGGCGAGTGCTCCTGGAGAAAGGGCTGGTGGTGAGCTGGGATCTCAGCTCTGCATCTCACAGGCGTGTGACAGTGATGGGGACAATGCAGATGGCAGTGCTGAACAGCACTTTCTGCTGGCCCAGGGACCAGTCCCACTGCTGGGACAGCTTTTGGGGCAAGCAAGAAGCATTATCAACTGCTGACCAGGAGTGGTAGGAACACACTCCAAGCAGGCTGTGGTCAGTGCCAGCAGAGCATGAGCCTTTTTAAGCCTCTCAGGGCAGAGCAGCTCCAGCTCTGACCAGCCTTTCAGTACTCTGTTTTTAACACATTTAAACCCAGCATCTCCACTGTGTTGACCTGCACTCCTGGGGTAGGTTCAAGAGGGATTGAAGCAACACTAGGAACAAGACCCCATAACCCCCAGCTGGCTTCCAGGTGGTCTGATGTGCATTCTCCAGACAGAGGATGTAACTGCACAGCTGCAGCTCTGTCCCCAGGCTGCCCTACAGGGAGAGCCAGGCGTGTTGGCATTCCATAGGGAGATGCACTGCTGGATGCAGAGACCCAGATCCAAATACCCTGGAAGTCTGGAGCTGTTTGGACACACCAGCTGAGGGTCCAAGCCCATATCCAAGTACTGGTGGCCAAAAGTTTTACGTCTTCCCTCTGAATCATCCAGGTTTGTGCAAGCTGGTGGCCTCTTCTATCCAACATTATTTCTCAAACAGAATCCAGCTAACTAGGAGAGGCACAGATAGTGCCCACAATTTCTTGGAGTGAAGAAACAGCGTGTTACTGGAGTGTCCCAAGCTTTTGCTTCCTCAATCTCTGCAGGTCTGGCACATGGAGAGCCCAGAGGCACTGAAGTATCCCACTCAAACAGCCAAGTGTTAACAACCTCTCCAAAGTCTAATTTGCCTTTGATATAGACTTAATTGTTTGCGTCACCCACTGGGCTGGGGGAGGGCTATAAAAGGGGCTGCAGCCATTGTCTGAGGCAGAAGAGAGCCCAGGAGCAGCTCCCTCTCCCAGTCTTCCTCGTTCAGCACCAGTCCCAGCCTGTGCATCATGCAGCTGGTGGCCAGCCTGGTGTCTGTGCTGCTGCTGGTGTGGAGTGTGAGAGCCACGGCACTGCCTGGAGAGGAGAGACTGGCCATCCAGAGCACCAGGGTGAGTAAAACCCACCCTGGGCAGCAGCTGGGCGAGGATGGAGCCAGGGGAGGGGGGATAAGGGCAGTTAGGCTTTACCTGATGCAAACAACTCTTCCACCCCTCTGTATTCCAAGGCACCTCAGCTTCACGTGCTGCTGAACGTGGGGCTGTTACTACAGCTCTACCTACAGCTGATTTAGGAAAGGTACCAGATGCCAGGGGCTGCCAGAGTGAAGTCTGAGCTAAGCAAAAAGTGGCAAAATGAACAGCAGAGAGCAGAGGGAAAAGGAGAAAATATTGCTGAAATGGTACAGCGTGAGAGAATAAAGCAGAGTACTAGGGAGGGAGAGAAAAGACACATAATTGGTAAAATGATCAAGGGAGATGATATTTTAAATAGGACTCATGGGAAGGACAAATGTTTAAAAGATGGGTTCAGTAGGAAAGTAACAGAGGAATCGTAAATGAAGTAATTATATCAGAATAAAATTGCTTTTTCCAGAGTAGTATTCACAAGGGGAGTTATACTGACATAGTTCTGCTAGAATAATTACACTCTGAACCAGCACAGCTCTATGCAGTGGCAGAACTTATTATAGCAGTATAATTACCCTACCAACTGGCAAAACCCTAATATTATAATGGCTAGAGCACTATAATAACTTTATTTTGCTGTGCTGTTTCCCTAAGAGGCCAAAGGGGTAGGAAGCAATAGCGTAACATGATTATAAGCCCTGTTTTCCTGCCCTCACCCCACAGTTCTCTCACCTGCACGTTCCCTGCCATCCCCGATGTTCCTCTGAGCTCTGGTCAGCCACCAGTCCAGTTCAGGCTGTATCCACAAGGCTGCTGTTATTCCAGAGAAGGGAAGGATCCCAGTGTTGGTTTCACAGGCACCAACTTCTCCTTTGTGCGTGTCCACATCGTTTTTTCTGTCTCAGTGTTGGCTCCAGCTCATCCATCAGTGTCTCACTGCTCCAGCGGTGGGTTCACATCCCATTAACAACAAAACTGGCTGCAAGAAAGAACAGTGCACAGTGTGAGGTGCTGGGGCTGGAGTTCTGTTAGATCAGGGCTCCTGCAGCTGCCTGGGATTAACCCTTCTGGGGATAACTGGAAACTTTCATCTCTGCATTCTTATAGTAACAGACCCAGCACTTAAAACGTAAACTCTTTTCTTAAGAAGTAAATTCTGGTGCAAATCCCAGCTGCTGGGGAAAAAAGAAACAAGTTGTAGGGAAAAAATTGATAAATAAGGCTTTGGTAAAAATTAATTGGAGTGTGATGACTCTTAGTCTTCTGCACACTGTTGCTTACAAAATAATGATATAATTAAAGAGAATCATTATATCTATTATAGAGCATTCTACAAACTGAAAAACTGTTAGATACTGATGAACCAATCCCTGCAGTCACCACTGCTGTGACTCAGACAGATGTTTTAAGTATGAAAAATATCGGGATTTTACATATAAACCCCTATAAAATGTATTACAATGCAAAAGGAAGATGTGTTCCCTCTGATGCACTGATGGATGGGGCACAGGGAAGGGAGCAGCTCCCCAAAGGTTTGCCCCAACCCACCCTGCTGAGATGTCAAAGTGCTCCCTGAGAGTGTGGATGTCTTCAAGCACAGCTGCAGGCAGAGAGGATGTGAGCAGTGGATTAGTGGAGGGAAGAGCTGCCAGGTTTCACCGACAGCCACAGCCCATCAGGCAGAAGGAATATCCCCTAACACAGGCTGAGCTTTGCCTTCCCCACCCCTCAGTCTGAGGCTGCTGGCTCTGCTCGGAGCAGGTTATTTCCAAACACAGCACTCACAGCTAGGAAAGAAGCTTCCGAGGAAGGCATGACCCAGGAGACACATTTATGGGATTCCCCTGTCCCAGTCTGTCTCCCAAAGGCTCAAGGCACTTCTGTACTTGCAGCACAGGAGGAGGAATCAGAATGAGCACAAACTGGCTTTACCTTTTCCTCTGCCACACATACAGCGTGGAGTTTTGCTGTGCCTCGGTTCCCCTTGTGCGGAAGCAAGAGTTGTTACTAGAGCTAAGGAAGTGATTAAAAAATGCCCATAAACCTTCTGTAATGTAAACTCAGGATAATTGCTGCTGCCTGTATTTATCCATCTTTTGAGTTGCTCACCAAGTGGTCCTTAGTGAATGCTGGTGCTGACAGAGACAGCAGTCCCAGCAGTAAATATGGCATTTGTGAGAACTGACATGGAAATGTGCTTCCAAGATTTCCATCCGCATGGGAAACAGGATCTGTTCCTGTCAAACCATCGATCCCAGCTTGGCCAGTACCAGCTGTCCCTTCTAATGAGCCACAGAGACCAGGAATGCTCAGACACGAGGTAATTCCTCAGATTTGCTGGATGTAAAATTAAGAGAAACACGATAACTCACAGCTTGTACTGACAGAAATCCCTCAAGCCCCAAAACACAGGCTGTGCTACAGCAAAGGGATGGAGCTCAGCAGCTCCCATTCCATCCCACCTTCCCCCAGGGTCAGGCCATGGAAACACAGGTTCTTTTTCTAGAAATACAGCTGCCTGTCTCCACTGATGCAATGTTTTGCTCCAGATTTTGGGGCATCCCTCTCCTTGTTGCATTTCATTTTACAGTGGGGTACAGCCCCCCGTGAGCTTAATTTAATATTGCTCAGGACCCTGTGCCTCTTCCCTGACCTTCCCAAGGCGGAGGCCGGGCAGTCAGAGTAGTGAAGGAAGCACAAGCTGACCAGGGGAGGAGGCAGCTTGGCATTCACTGAAATGTAATTAGTGACAGCAGCGAGGGACTTTACAGCCCATTCAAGCCTATTTGTTAGCAGCTCTTTTCCAGCTATAACATGGCACTGTGAGTGTCCAGCTGGCTGAGCTGGACAGGGAGGGGAGAGGGAGCAGTGTCCTCTGCAGCCACAGATCCCTCAGCTCTGGCACAGCTCTGCTGATGGGAAAAGCATCGGCTCCCAGGGCAGGACACCACGGATGGCAGGGGGACACAAAGGGACCTCGATGGCCATCAGGGACAGGCCCTCCATGCATCACTTTCCCTGCTCTCTGCCCGCAGGAACAGAGCACAGTGCGGAAGGACGCCATCCTGAAGATGCTGGCAGGCCTGCTGGACAGTGTGGACATGGGGCGCGAGGTGGCCGTCCCGGACCTGGAGGAGGAGGGCAAGCTGGAGGAGGAGCGGGCGGTGCTGGGCCGGCTCGCCCAGCTCTCGCAGCGGGAGCGCAAGGCGCCCTGCAAGAACTTCTTCTGGAAAACCTTCACCTCCTGCTAGTGCTGCCTGGCCTGGCCCTGCCAGTCTGCAAACACCCTCCCCACTCCTTGTCTTCCTTGTCCCCCCCAGCTCCCTTGCTGTGCCCTCCACCCCTCAGAATAAAGCATGGCGCCTCGGGGACTGTCTGTGCCTCTGTGTGGGGCGGCCATGGGGGCCGGCGGCCATTTTGTGGGGCGGCTGTGGGGGCAGCGGCCATTTTGTGGGGTAGCTGTGGGGGCAGTGGCTGTTTTGTGTGGCGGCTGTGGGGTCAGTGGCTGTTTTGTGGGGTGGCTGTGGGGACAGTGGCCATTTTGTGGGGCGGCTGTGGGGACAATGGCCATTTTGTGGGGCGGCTGTGGGGGCAGCAGCCATTTTGTGGGGTGGCTGTGGGGAGCAGCGGCCATTTTGTGGGGTAGCTGTGGAGGGGGTTGGGGTGGTGACCATTTTGGGAAGGGGCTGTGAGAACAGAGGAGCCCCTCAGTGGGAGCAGGGTCACAGCCATCCCTAAAGCTACAGCAGCTGCCCCGTCAGCCTCTGAGGGACCAAGTAGGTGTGTGGTGAGGCGCTGGGCAGCCAGGGCTGTGCCCCATGTGGAGGGTCCTCAGTGCCAGCCCTCGTCAGGATAAAAGGCCGTGCCCTGATGGAGAGAGGCCGGTTTGGTCCCATTGCAGCTCTCTGAGCTCCTTTCCATGCTGGCTGTGACTCGGGATGGCTGGTGAAGCACCTGGGCTGTGCTGTGCAGGTGTGGGGTGCAGGGGCAGCGTTTGGGGGTGCCAGGGAGAGGGGGACATGCCCAGAGCCTGGCCCAGTTCTGGTTTGCCAGAGCAGTTCCTGGGTGCTTTCGGGCTGAAATAATGAAATCAAGGGGCTGTGATCCCAGGTTCAACAGCTCTGACTCTGCTCTGGTTCTCTTAAGGTTTCTTGGTGTCTTCTCATCTTGCTTAAAAACAATCAAAAAAACACCTGGGTTCTCTTACTTACCGTCTTGGGAGCTATTTAGAAGGGCCTGTAGTTTTATTCCTTTGGGCTCGCTGAGGAGCTTCTTGAACCTTATTTTTAGAACTGACAGGCAGTGAAGGGCTATGGACAGCAGGCACATTTGAGTTCACAGGTATTTCCCTCTATAGAAGACTGCTGAGTCCTTGGTCTCACATGCTGGGAAAAAAAAAAAAGTAAGTATGGAATTCAGTTGCCCTGTCTCCTTTAATCCTTAGTACTAACAAGCTGAATTTCAGAGATCTATTACATCGCTGACAATGGCCACACAAAATAACAGACTTCAACTGTTGCTGAGCCCGCCCCCCAGACCTGATGGGAACCAAAGGTAGATGTTTGTAATGCCTCCCTTCTGAGCCTTTACCTTTTGTTTGAGGGCGCCGGTGACCACGAGGTCGCTCATCTCAACAGCAGCGTTTTGGATTAATGGGCAGCCAGGCTGTTCTGTGACAGCTGAGGCAACGCTGCCCCTCTCTCCCAGTAATGAGTGATAGCACAGCTCCAGCACCTCCACGGGCTGGCTGCGGCCGCTTCGCTCACACCGCATTTGCACTGTGTTGTTTGCCGCAGAAATGTTTGGCCGTGTGTCTCTGGCTTGCAGGAGGAGTTAGAGCCCTGTGGCTTGTTTTATTTTTCACTCCATAATGAAAAATAAGACCCTTGCTGGGGGAACTCGGCGACTCAGTATATGGGTAATGGGATATGGAGCTTCCCAGCTGTGTTGCCTGAAGCACCCGGCTAGGATGGAGGAGACCTGGTTTTGTGCCTCATGTTGCTGCTGGCATTTACATTTCATCATTACCTCCCTTCAAATACCTCAGTTTCCCTGTCCTTAAAATGAGGTGAAAGCTCTTTACACCTACATATCTTAGGAAAAATTATATAAAGAGGCAAGCACTGTATAAGAGCTAATTATGGCCATTACTATTGCTCAGACCTGTGTAGCAGTATGTGACCAACCAGGATGCAAACATTTTAGAAGTGTTCTCATAGGAATTGCCTTATTATCCACCATTAAATCTGGTCTTTGATCAGAATGCTCAAGATAACGTATAGTGAAAACGAGAACCCCCAGAGCACATGGACACAGGGATTGCCCCTGACAGAGCCTGCCTGTTCAGGAAGCCGTGTGCTGTATTATTTAGTGGTTCCTGGAGAAGAGAGGGGTCTGGCTGCTCTCAAGACTGGAAGTAAATTTGGAAGTTGAGGTGCTCTTTCGTCCCCACAGATGGTTCCTGCTAACACAGGCTGGGTTGCTGGCTGAGCACCAAGGGGAAGTGTGAGTCGCCAGCGCACGTGCTGTGGACAGGGGCCAGCACAGCTCCTTCCTTTCATCAGCTCAGATCAGTGTCTGACTTGGACTGGACGGTGCAGATTCTTTGGTAAGTCGATGTGCTGAGGCTGAAGCCATGTGAGGTCCTGCCTGGTGCTTTGTGTTAGGGAGTGTGGCAGGAGAAATCCGATTCACCGGGAGGGGCTTAATAAATATGTGTCGTATCTGGCCATTTTCTGTTTGCATTTTCACGAAGAATTGTGTGTTATAACAGCATATGTCAAGTAGATGGGAGTGAGAGCATCCTATTTCTCTTTTAGATGATGTACATTAAAGTCTTGTCACAGCTCAATGATGGGTGTCTGTATGAGCAAGTGCAAAACACCTATGAGATTTTTATAAATGTGAAAAAGACACATTAAAAAGTAAAAAAGATGTCAGAAGGCAAACTTTTAAAGTCAGCTAGCACACACAGTGCTGACCTCGCCTAATCCAACTAGTCCAGTGGTATTCACTGTATTTTATTTTTTTTTAATGTTTTTAATCTCAAGGTGGCTCATGCTTATGCATCAGCTGCACACAAGTGAATAAATTATCATGGGGACAAGTTCAGCTGTGAACCTACAGCATATTCAGTAGCCAGGGGTAACTCTGTGGCTGCATATCCTATTCCTTGCTCTATGTGAAGTAGTCCAAGGTAGCTTATACCTTGATGAGAACAGAGTAGATCTCATTTACTCTGAGATCAAAGCACATGCATATGTGGACAGATATGTGGATGACAGAGGAACTAGGAGGGTATTTATGTGAAATTTAGTACCCTCTATGGCGACTTGTTTGTACGTGCTTTTACAGTGAAGATCTTGTTTTAATATACCGTGTGCGTTTTCAGCTTCAGACAAAGGAGAGAGCTGCAGTCTGACCAGACTTACAAAGATCCTGTCAGTCTGCAGGTAGCCACAAATGGAGTTAAATTTAGTGGGAGCACAACAGGGCTGCCTGTCTGGTGGTCCTGTGCCTGTCAGTCTCAAGCAATGCGTGGCCTGTGAGGCCCCTTTGGCGTTGATTACAGCTACAGAAAATTGAAGTTAAACCTGGTACTGCAGGGAGAATGAAGCATAAGGTTGCACAGGGTGTCTTTTGTCTTATGCTGTTATTATATTTGGCTCTGCTCAGAAACACTGAACGTGTGTTTGAAAAGCAGTGAGCCCATTTATTTAAAAGAAAATCTGTTTCTGAGGTCGATGATGGCATATGAGCAGTTAGATGCAAACTGGGAAAGAGTAACTGGGTTTGCACTAAAGGGGAATTTTTTCTCCAGTGTTGAGTGAATTTTGCTCTTGCTCTTGGTCACAGATTAATGTAGTGGCTCACAGCATGTGTTCCTATGGGATGCTTGTTTTTGACAACATCCATCTGAGAAGCTGGTGGTTTAGATAATAACAAACTTGACAACATCCCTGTGACACAGAAGTGCTACTTTTATTTATCTTTCCTGGTGGTTTGGGCTGGGAGATTTGCCTTATGCCTTGATCTTGGTGATCTAAGAGACATTGCTTTGTATTTTGTGTTAACTATGATGCCACATGTACCCCTGTCCATGGCTCTGCTGACCTTCCTTCCACATGGGGTTTTGTTGAGTGGAAGAATAACACAGGTGGTCAAATAAGGCATTTGTTCCCTCCTTGTTACTCTCTGTAAATAGTTTGTTTGGTGACCTCGTTCTCCGAGCTCTGAAAGCTTCTCTTGCCTGTGAAGTGAGCTTTGAAAATTTAACTTCAGTGACTTCTCTGAGCTCCTGCTTTCACAAAGCCCTCAGCAGCAGCAGGCTGTAAATGCCTTTTATATTCCATGAAAACTGCTCGGTGCAAGGATCTGTTACCTTGACCATTCAGAACGCCCAGTAGCTTCATGTAAGAACGTGCAACACAGGAAATCCTGAGTACAAATGACTTGGTGAACCGGGAGGATGTCTGGCACAGTGGATTTTTCCTGTCTTTGCTGAACCCTGAAGGAACTTGCAGGGATTTGAGAGGAGGATTCCAGGGAGTGAGGAGGAGTTGCTGGAGCGCTGCAGTTTTTGTAGACTAGGTCAGAAGGACGGGCAGGGTATCAATGTGTTGTGCTTCTTGGTGACACTGTAGTATAAAGGTCTGTGTGCTGTAAAAGCCTGAAGATGGGAAATCAGAAGGTGCTCTCTGCTGCATCAACAAGGATTTAAGAGATGTAGCTTTTCCTCAGGGATTCATAAGGAATTCCAGTCAGAGTTACCACTAAGGCAGTAGATGAAGTGCAGGGAGGTAAAAATCAGTTATTCAGAGACACAGCAAACTGGGACCTGTCAGCATAGGGAGAACCTTCAGAGTGAAGATTCTGGCACAGCATTACTGCAGAATATCTATTGTGGGTAAAGTTGCTTTTTATTTCATAACGATCTCTCAGCCTTTAGAGCAGGGAATGTTTGGGAGTCAGGGGGCCTGTGTCATGGAAGTGAGACAGGAGCTAACGGAGAACAGCTCACTGCTGTTGATCAGCTGCTGTGAGTAAGCCCTTGCAGAAGCCTGGGAATACAGGCAGAGGCTGTAGGAGCTGCCAACCTGCATCCCAGAGCCTGAGGAACAGCTGTACCCCACGCAAAGGGAGAGCAGGAGCTACCTGTGCTGAGCCTGGGAGCCTTCTGGTAACAGGCGTGTCTGATCCGTGTGTTCCCCTTTGCCAAGCCCAGCACCGCTGGAGCTGACTGAGCTCTCGCTTTCAGATTTGTGTTTCAGTTTGCAGACAGGGCAGGGAGGTGCCAGATGAAAAAAAAGCCAGCATTTCAGTCCCTTAAGACAGGAGCTTTGGAGAGAAAAGCCAGCATTTCAGCCCCTTAAGACAGGAGCTTTGGAGAGAGCTGTTTGAATCCACATTCAGACCTTCCAGCATGTCTGCTTCCCACTTGTTAAAATTATGTCAGGCTCATAGAAAGTCTCAGAGGAAGTGTCTGGGAGGTGAAGGAAATGTGAGCAATTCAAATCCTTGTCTTCCACCTCCCCAGAGAGTGTCTCAGCCTTGAGTGGCTGGCTGGGCTGCATGAGGCTTGTTGTCTAGGAGGACAGAGTGCACAGGGGAATAAGCTGTGCCAGAGGAGAGAGCATGCTGCTTCCCTGGGCTCAGGGCATTCAGCTGGGAATGAGGAATTTCTGTTCTAGCAGTGCCTTTGGGACCTGGGGGACTCTTGTTTTAAACCAATTAACGTTTAGTGTAAAACAAAAAATAAATTACAAGCAATCTTTACAGCTGGGACCTTGTTGACTTTGGCTTGAGGTCAGGCCTACTTTCTATTGTAAGGCTGCTGGTTAGGAATGTCTGCTGTTAAAGATGTCTTCATTTTTACTGGGCTGTGCTTGGCTGGTGTGTTTCAGTCTCTTCTTGACAGCCAATGAAGAAGCCATTGATTTATGGCTGTGGAAAGCTGCCCACTCCAGAAATTGTCCAGGAGATGTTTGGTCCCTCAGGTTTTAGAGTCCATCACTTTAGACACATTTTGTCACTGTTGGATAGAGGGAAGAGTCTTCGGATCTGGTTCTTTTCAGTGTGACTTTGTCTATGTATTTGAACAAGAGCAGATTGTCCAGCTAGCACTGGGTATATTGGTCTGCATTAGTTAATGAACCAGGCATGGGCAGCAGCTTAATTAATAGAGAAAGGGAGAGTATTTCTGTGTAATAGAGAGAGGGAGACATAACATTTTACACAGAGCTTTTAATTCTTCAAGTCAGGACAAGGCTCTGTGCAGTGAGCCCCTTGGTCAGAGTGAAACCCAGAAGGTCAGGATATGTGTCCATGAAAGCCTTTTCTTTGCTCCTGAGAGCTCTGTCTTTGGCCATGTGCTGCCAATCCAGTCAGAGTCCAATCAGT
>JAWWLV010000061.1:7314856-7357715 GCA_035041135.1 Platyrinchus mystaceus | reverse complement strand
CCATGAAAGCCTTTTCTTTGCTCCTGAGAGCTCTGTCTTTGGCCATGTGCTGCCAATCCAGTCAGAGTCCAATCAGTCCCATGGTGAGAGGTGCCCTGCCAGGAGCTTAGGTGCAGGTGTACACACAGGGAGCTGCAGCTGCCTAAAAAGCTGGATTTACACTTCAGGAGCCCAGAGCTGTGGGGAGCACACAGCAGTCCTCGTGCTCTGAAATGCTGGCTCGCAAAGAGTGCTCATCTTCGCCCCTGAACTGATGAATTTACCCACTGCTGGGAGCCAGCGGGCTGGAAAGTGCCTTCTGATTGCTCTTCCTAAGGGATAACTGAACCCTGGCAGTGCTGGAAGGCAGCTGGTCATTCCATGGGACAGAGAGGGCCAGAAGCAGAACAACTGAGAAGAAATGCCACTGGTGGCTTTTTGCGCTATTCCAGAACAAAAATGGGAAGCAAGCAGGAGGGAAGGGACCACAGTCCAGGAAGTCTCTCTCTCGAGGCACAAGATGTGGCAATGTCCCAGTTCTGCACCTGGGGGATCTGCAGCTGGTTCGGGGTGTGAGCCCCTCTGAGCAGCCACAGCCCCAGGACACGCTCAGGGTGGAGTGAGTGCCCGGCACAGCCCCGAATTGTCAGCTCTGGTATCGGCTGTGGGATCTGGGCAGGCACAGAGACAGGTTAATATGTTTCCTGTTCTGCAAGCCCTGCTCTGACAGCTGGTCAGTCCTGGCTGCAGGGCTTCACAGCCTCTGAATGGCAGCCCATAAATCAGAGCTGGCACTGAAAAGAGGAATCGTAATGAGGGCTGAGAGATTCAAGGAGAATTGGTTTCCCCAGTCCCATCCCATTTTCACACATACACATACAGACACTTGCCCTGTCCCTCAGAAACACATAACTAGGCTTCACCTCTCTGGGAAGATGGACTGCCTGGTAAATGAGATGTCATGAGCAAACACTGCCTTGCATTAGGAGGATTATTTCCTAATTATTTGAAGAGCCTTAGCACAAGGACAGAAACCATAAATAACAAGGAGCCCTTTGGAAAGTTGGAGGTGGCTTCATGAGCCTTTGAACTTCCCAGTGCAGAGATGGAGAATGGAGAGTCCTGCTGGGAAGTGACCCCAGACTCCCAGGCCCATTGCACAGTGCCCTCAGTCATGTCTTCTCACGTGTGGCTGTGGAGGCTTCTGCTGTGTCTGCACAAGGCTTTCATAACAATAAAGCAGTTGTTTAATTTATCATTACTATCTGTGTTGTGGGAGGCAGTGCAGTCCTTCAGCTGAGGCTGATTCAGCAGCCTGTCAGGCCTTCTTTTAACAGATCTGCCCCAAAAAATGCATCTTCTCATGCTGCAGATCTTTCAGAATGAGCAGAAGAGGTGAGATGAGAGAGGAGGAAAGTGAGAGAACATGTCAAGGCCATCAGCACAACAGGACATTGGTGTGTTGACTTGCAGATCCAGCTAAACCAAAAGTTGGCATCTTTGTATTCCTCACCTGTCTGAAGATTGCAGTGTATTAGGGGGGAATATTACAGTGATAGAAGAATAAAAAGCTCACAGTCTTTGGAGACTCTCTTAAATGAAAATATGCTTCAAAGCGAAGAACCATTTGGTCCGTCTGTGTCCCATTACCGAGCTGGGGCCATCATCCATTTTCATTAGCCAGGGCCTGAGCATGGGGGTGGGGACAGAGGCCCAGGCAGCTGCCCTGGACACCAGGCTAAGACACACCATATGGAAAAGCCTAATGTGTGTTAACAGGCATCAGAGCCCAAAATTGAAAGAATAATGGTCCATCCACACGCAGGAGCCTCGGTGAGAGAAACTCTCAGCACCAATCTGTCAGCTGCAATTCTGGGTCATTACAGGGCTGCTAAGCACAGGCCAACAGACAAGTTGGAGTAATCTGACTTCAGCAAGAGCAATTCCTCCAGCTGTGTGAGCACCCTGGCTCAGTTCCCTCCTTGCTAACATACATCAAACAAAGCATCTTCCTTTCCTCCGAGATTCTTCCCACTGGGCCTCGGGGGATTCCAGCCAAACATTTAAATTACATGTGATGATCTTTTAATTTGCTGGCTCTCTACTGCTCTTACCACGTCAGACAAACACATGACACAGCAAGGCTGTTTCCCTTTTGCCTGCCCCACACAGGTGTACTTGAAATATCTTCACTTTGAGCCCCCAGAGTTTCTTCTTTTAGTTTTAATTGTTGGCTAAGGTGGCTCAGGTCTTAGCTGAGAGCCTTGCCATGCGGGTTGGAATCGAGTTAGATCCAATATCCTTGTACAAAATTAACTCTGCATGTAGCCAAATCATTTTGTTTGCTTTTCCAGTGGAGCTGAGCATTGCTGGGGCAAAGTAAGATCCTGAAGCTGGTGGCTGGTGGAAGTCACTGGCAGTTACTGTGGCTGGGGCAGTTTAGGACATACTTTCATAGACTCTGTGCCTAATCTTAAATTAGAGTGTTATAAGCATCTTCCAAGTCTCCCTTTGCTTGCCAACAACCCCAGTGCCTCCAGGGCATGTCAGCAACTTCCAGCAGGCTTTTTCTGCACACAGCTTTGAGACTCAACAAGTGGTGGACCTGCTGGTAGTAAATACAAACAGGTGTCAGTGAGACCCACAGGTGTGAGAGAGTCCCATTTGCCATCACCTGTGTGCAGCAGTCAGGTAACCCCTTAATCCAGGGAGTATTGGAGTGCCAACACCTGAGCACTTGTTTTTGTGCAGCCAGGTTAGAGCTCTGCCTGTCTCTGAACTGCAGATTTTTCTGAGTCAGAATACAGTGCTGTGTTGGCACGAGCTCACCCCTCCTTTGTGAGGCTTCTGCTTAATTGGGTTTTGTTGAAAACTCCATTTAAAAGCTCTTGTTTTCTTTTTGCAGGTTCCCTCTATTGTTCAAGCTTTAGTCATGACTTCTGGTGAAACTTTGGCATTGTGGACTTCATAATACTGAAAAGTGAGGAGAAGGAAGCCAGGTAAGTGTCTGACTCATTTAAAAGACAGAATTAAAATTCTCTGTGAAACAATGGCACTCTCGCCCCAAATCCAAGTGCTTGACCTGGCCCCAAACAAAAGGACACAGGACCAAATGGTGTTTTGGAGGTTATGGCTTTGTGAAGATTTCTGTGAGGGAAGCAAAGTCAACCAGAGAAGCTGAGGAGTAAAATGTTCATTCAGGATAAAACTCTTGCCCTGCATTTGGATAGGCTTGGGGTTTTTTCCCCTCTAAGGCAAGAAACAAGAGCTTCAGGGTGGAATGTTGTGAAAAATGAGCTTACATCTAGACTGAAAGACCATGAACTTCCAGTTCTTTTGTGTAGGAATAGATTTGACAAGATTGATAAAGTCAATCTTTGTAACTTCTAGAAAACCTCTAGAAGGTACCTAATACCTAGAAGGTATCCCTAATTTCTCCTCCAAAGAGAGATCTCCAAAGTCAGAGATTCCAGACTTCTCTGAAGGGGGAGCAATTTGAAACAGTTGAGAAAAGCATTTTTTTTTTTGAAGTGGTCAGCAGAAGTTTAGCACAGCTGGTTGCTTGGTAGGTTTGGGTTTTTTTCCTGGAGTGCTCCAGGCATTCTAATATCCAGGTTCTGATTGATGGCACTGTTGGCTCTAACACGCCTTCAATCTGTTTTCTCCAAGGCAGGAATGAGGCTGTGTGTATTCAGTGAGGGATTTAGCCCGAGGGAAGATTTGTCCATTCCAGTGTATCACACCAACTCTTTAATGTCTGAGCAGCAGCTCTTATTTTGGGAATGCTTTGGGCTGGCTTTACTGTTTGTCTAGATTAGGGAGGTAATAGCCTATTTGTTACAAAAGAATTGAGGCTATGGAGATTGCAGAGGAGCCTGTTGCAAGTGGGTTTAATGAATTTGCCAGTCCTGATGCTGTTTAAGCCTATTCTTCAGCACATTTCTCAGCTTCTCCCTCTTCCTGAGCAGGGAGGGAGCCTCAGGAATTTACTGTCTCCTCCCACCTCAGCAAGTTGTCCATTTGGAAGGAGAGTACAGTTCTTCATGGTGTTAATTAGTGCACATCCATGTAGAGGAAGAGCAGTCATGAAAGAAGGAACAAATGGAAGGGTGATGGAAATAGAGACAATCAGCCAAGCTGTGACTTCCAAAGGCAGACCCTGTGCTCTCAGCTGAGAGCACCTTGTGTGCTGTGGTTTGGTGTGGAAGATGAGTTCTGGCTTCCCTGTTTTTGGAAAACCAGGCCTTCATCCCAGACTGTGCCCTCAGACAGGGAAAGGTTTAAGCCTTGTTTAATGGAGGATACACTGAGAGGGATTTAATGGGAACTCCAGCAGGAGATGGATATGGTTCTGCCAAACTCACTTTGCAGTTCTCCCATGACAGAGAACAGATTTGGAGAGAACCTACTGCTCAAGTGAGTCCTCTTGCTGGAGGGAATGCACATGCTAAGAGCCTTTTCCAAGCTGGCAAGTGACTTTCCAGGCCTTCCAGTCATCCTGGCAGGTGTGTAACCCCAAACCACTCTCTCTAAATGAGACTGTGATTCCTGGGTGGATGTTGTGGGAGCCGAAAAGTCTCCTGGTTGCTTTGCAGGGCCAAGCTGCTTGCTGATTGAGGCTACAACAGGTTCAAGGGAGGCTTTTCATTACCCTCACTCTATTCACAGTAGGGAGCTCCTGATGAGCTTATCCTTGGTTGGCCTTCGTGTCCTCTGGTACAGAGATTTGTCGTATTTTTCTTGCCTCTCAGTTTCCTTCCCTGCTTTGAGACCTCATGTTGGACAAGAGATACATGCTGGACATGTGATTCCCCCACCCTCTTTGTCCCTCTTGGCTGTCTGGAGGCAGGTTTACCCAGGGAAAATGTGGGTAAGCACTCTTGGCTGTGCCTGGAACGTGCAGACCATCTTTGCTTGGAGAGAAGACAGCACTATTTCGTAGCTTTGGCTGTAGCTGCATCTGAATTGTAACTAAATCCTCTTCCCAGCACAAGCAGCTGCTCCAGTGAAGTTACAGACTTGGATCCAGCCCAGCAGACGTACTGCAGCTGCCCAGGGGGTGGGAGTGAGACAGGAGCTGTGTGAGCTCCTTCATTTTCTGAGAGCACAGCCAGTGGGATAGGGGGACAGAGGAAAAGAGTCTGACCTGGGCACTTCTTGTGTTGCCTTCCCCGGGGCAGAGTGGGAGGTTTTCCAGCAGGAGGCAGAGTAGTGTGTTCAGCATCTCTTACTTGTGTCATGCTCTCTTCCCAAGGGAATGAGTGTGTGCAGTGCAGGGATTTGCCCTGGAATTTGTACAGTCATGTGCATAAATACACACACATCCATCCATGCAGTGGTTGTGATGGGCTGGCAGAGGTGAAAATGATGTGCTGATGGATCCTGCAGCTGTGCAGTTGAACAGAACCTATCCCTCATTTTTCAGTATGTGCACACACATGATGTATAAACATCATGTGGTGCTCCTGGAGAGGTCATGTTCCCCAGCCTGAGGCCAGCCCCACACAGATGATGGTCACCCTTGCTTCTGAGAGCTCTGATCATGCCAGAGGAACAAAACTCTCAGCCAGCATCTTTACTGCAGGGTTTCTGTTGATTTCCGTGGACAATCAGAGCTCAGATCTGAGAACTCTCAGATGAGGATGATGCTGTGGAGTTGCATTGGCTGTCCTTTGGAAATCAGCCTGTGCAGGGTAAAGAGGCCAAGGCCAGTGTTTTTTCCCTGCTGCAGAAATGTTTCATAGCACTGGAGCAGCTGGAGTCTGTCTTTGCAAACGGAATATAGAGCAATGAGGTGGCAGTAGACAGCGTGGGAAGGAGGAAAGCCTGCCCTAACTGATGAAAGTGTCTTGCCCCATTGCAGGAGCTTTCTCTGCCTCCTATTTTTCCCCTGGCAGGATTATTTTTTTCTCTGTTTCACAGCAACCAGGCTCTTCCCCCTGCCCCACTCCATGCTCTGCTTGCTCCGTCTGTGTGCTTGTCTTTTGATGTCAGTCACGCTTTTTGATTTGCAACGAGGAAACAGAACGTCTTTTCCTCTGCTGCATTTGCTTCCCCCAGTCCCCTGAACCCCTCAGTGCAGGAGGATGGGATTTAGCCACGGAACAACAGGCACCCAGCAGTCTCTCAGGGCTCTGCAGAGGCAGCTGGCGTTTGGGAGAGCAGGGGCAGTGGGGAGCAGTGTCTTCAGGGATCACAGCAAGCAGCTCTTTTGCTCATTTGCTGCCCTGGTTGGTGACGTGGGGACAGTCCTGCTCTGTCAGATGAGTGCACTGTGCTTTGCCTCCATTCATCACCCAGCCCCTTCCTTTGGCACTGTACTCAGACCCAGAGGCACGTTCAGGTGCTCACTGTCCTGTTTATTATCCCTGAAACACCCACCAGTCACTGCAGTGCTTTCCGTGGGATTGCTGCCAGAGTGCAGGGGCTGCCTCTCAAAGACCTGCAGGTGGTTTTGTCCCCCAGCACAAGCTGATTTTTGGAGGCACTGTGTGGTTTTGCATGCTCTGTTTGAGAATAGAGCTGTCTGGGACATTTGTGATTAAGTGGATGGTGGAGCTGTATTGATTTCATTTTTACAGGAGCTCAGAGTTTGTTACAAGTGAAACTCTTTCTGTAGGAACACAGCTCAGGCAAAACCTACCTCAGGTAATATTTTTGCAGTTTTAAGAATTGAGGTCAGAGGGAAATCTGAACTGAAGAGCTGCCCCATGCCTTAGCCTGGGTCTCACAGCACTTTGGTGACAGCCCCAGCAGCAAAGCTGCTTTTCAGCCTTCTCATCTTTTTGGTTGGTTCCTGCTGCTCTCTGGGTTTGCAGGGCAAGTGGAGCTCCAGTCTCTGGCTCTTAGTGGTACCAGCCTGAGGCACTGTGCTAGCTGAGCAGCTCTGCTCTTGCTGATTTATTCATGTGTCTGACTTTGCTCTCTGCATTCCCTGCTGCCACAGGAGGGATTTGAAACCTTTCCTTGACAGACCTCAGTGTCAAGTAGTAAAAGCATACTTTGGGAGACTGTACAGTGTCTGAGGGAAAGTGTGGGCTCAGACAAGGACTCTCCAGCATCTCTGTGTCATTCCATATTCTTCCATTCCACAGAACACTTTTTTTTTTCCAAGGGAAGTCCTTTCTCTGAACCTTGGCCTGGTGTTTCTGTTGAGAATGCAGCTCACCTTTGTGCTCCCTCAGCATGGAAGGAGAGAAGGGCAAGAAGGCAGCTGGGCAAACTTCTCAGGAGGCATCATTCCAGGTAACAGCCAAATTTCTTAAAGTGCATCAGTAACTCAGCAAGTCCCAGGGCACTGGAAGCTGCAGTGACATGGAGGAAGTGCACCCAGCCTCAGGGCTGGCTTAGTCCTGTGCCAAGGGGAGACTGAGGACAAGAGGAGCATCTGTGTGGCCTGAGGTTTGCTGTCACAGGGCTCCCAAAATACTGCTGCACCTGCACATCTGAGCCTGGTGGCCTTTGGGGCTGGAAGGAATCTGGGTGCAGAAACAGGGACAGTGTTTTTGGCTTGGTTCACATCAGGTGCTTCTCCCCAGACCGTGCCAGGGCAAAGCCGGTGTGTGCACCAAGCACTCGGCCTCTCAGGCTCCAGGGGCACAGCTTCCTGAGCCAGCTGTCTTGTTTCAGCAACCCTCAGCTGCATCAAACTCAGGGCTGTGAGAAACCTTCCAGACCTAAGAGCAGAGTTGACTCTTCCTAGCAGGAAGCCTGATGGGGGATGTTTCTGGAAGTATTTGTGCCTGAGGGAATCAGGCAACAGCTCAGTTAGGCATGGATTGATTTTGTGCAAAATTTTCCTTCTCTTTGCTCATTTCCAGCCAGTTTAAGGTCCACATCTATCTTGTTGATAGGATCATTTTAACAGCTAGTGGGCCATGGGAAAAGCCAGTCCCCTCTGGGTTCTTGTCCATTGGCCACGTTTGTAGGTACTGCTAATACACAATTAATTATTACTGCTACTACTTTCTCCTTCACT
The DNA here is from genome assembly GCA_035041135.1 of Platyrinchus mystaceus. NCBI lineage: Eukaryota > Metazoa > Chordata > Aves > Passeriformes > Tyrannidae > Platyrinchus > Platyrinchus mystaceus. Next base: position 7,349,758 of record JAWWLV010000061.1, on the reverse strand, counting down.
TTTATTAAGTGGTGTTTTCTGTTTGCAGTCTGCTGAATGGTTTGTTTGCCTCAGTTTTTGTTCATGTAATAACTCCTGCTTTCCTGCAGTTTCACTGCCTGGGGTAATGATTTTTTGGCTGCTCAAAAGGTGTCCATTTAATTACAGGATATCTCTGAATAAATTTCCTGCCAGTGCAGTGGTCTGTTCCCTGATGCAGACCAGTTTTCCCACTCTCTGTCCATTTTTGTCAGGGATGAGGTGGACATAGGCTCAGCATTAATGTATCTGGCTTTTCACCCTCTATAAATTTAGGCCTAGGAGTTTTGGGGGAAAACTAAGTGCTGACTTGGAAGGAAGCAGCCTGCAAGCAGTGGTATTAATAAAGCTTTATGTCCTATAGGCATTGGCTCTCCCAGTTGAATTCCCTGGGCAGAGTGAAATCCCTGTGTGGATCCACAATGTTTAGAAGAAATTTGAGGGTTTTTTTTAGTGTGCCTGTTTTACCTTATGGTCGTTCCAGGATGGGCAGGATAAAAAGCCATCCATGAATGTCAACAAGGCTTGGAGCAGGTTTCAGTCACCACAAGCTTCACTGGGTTAAAATGTACAGCTGAGAACTGGAAGGCTTTGGCATCTCTGAAACTCGTGTGTGCTGTAGTGTGGTGTCACTGAGTATTTCTGTGCCATTACACAGAACCATCTCATGAGTCTCCTCACTGTTCTAAAATCCTGTCTTGTGCCCCATTATTTTGTTAACACCTTCCTGCTCTGGCGACAGAAGGAACTACTCCTTGTTCCGTGCTGGTGGCATTAGTAGGACTGTGGATCAGTTGGTTAGAGGGCAAAGAACATTGCCCAGCTCCCCTCACTGCCCGTGCTCACACTGTCTGAGCCACCTCCTCCCACTGCCGCCCTCCCGCAGAGCAGCGATCCTACAGCTCCCTGCCAGAGCCTGCAGCATTCCTGATCCATCCCCTCCCTCCCTGCCTGCCTCTCCCTGTCACCGGCTGAAGCCTCAGCACAAGCCTGGTTTTTAGGGATTGCTGTTCCCAGAACTCAGCAGGCTGGAGGGGGTGGAAGGGTGATAAACATCAGAGTTCAACATCCAGACAAACACAGCAGAGCACACACAGTAAATACATCCACCCCCAAATGCAAATACATCAGCAGAGGTTCCTTGCCCCGGGGCTCAGAGCGGAGCAGCACCATGAGGTGAGTGCAGTGCAGGGCCCTCCCCAGCTCCTCTGCCCACTTGGCTCTGTGCAGGCTCTGGAAGGCAGGAACATGTGTCTCATCTTGTTCAGCTGCTACTCCAGTATGACTGCAGTAATTCCTCCCAATTTCTTCCACTGTCAAATGAGAAGGGTGTTGGGCATGAAGGTTTCAGCTCGTGCTGAAATACCTGGTTTGGTATCAAGCCTGGCAGCTCAGATGTGTGGGTTTGGGGTATGATCTGAGTTAATGCTCCCTCTTCCTCTGTTTTCTCTGTTCTTGACTCAGGCTGTTTGTCTTGCTGGCTGTGCTCTACAGTGGAGTGAAGAGCAGTGTTGTGCCACAGAAAATGTATGGGAGGATCACGTCCCCAAACTTCCCAAATGTCTACCCAAACCACAAGGAGAGAATCTGGAATATTGCTGTCCCCAAGGGATATTCTGTCCGTATCTACTTCACCCATTTCGACCTGGAGTTGTCCTACCTGTGTGAATATGATTATGTGAAGGTATGTGTAGGATGGGGTGACATGTAGCAGGCTAAGCTGTTAAAAACTGTGTTCATGTGATCCTGGGCACACGTAGGACCAGTATAACTCTTGTAAGCACTTGATTTTAGTCTGGTTGTAAAGTTCAGGCTCAGCTGATTCCTGAATGACATGTTTATTGAGGCCCACAGGCCCAGGAAGCAGAACTGGTTGTGTTGGAACGTCCAAAACTTGAATTGTTTGTGCTCACAAAATTCTAATGCTCCCTTTCTGCGAAGCAAAAGGTTTAAAATTTTGTCCAAAACAACATTTGAGCTTCATGTTGCTGAAGTTACAGTGTGTGCTTCTGAATTAACAAGTAGTGCTTTACACGGGGTATAATGGGAGAGCATAAAAGGTAAGTGGTGGTCTAAACAAGGTGCTGTCAGCTTGTCTGAAGGGACACTGGCTGTGGTGTCTGCTGGGTAATGGGAGGAGCAGCCTCAGGAAGAAATTGTTTGTGTGGGCCTGATGCACATCCAAGAGGGGGCTGTGCACACAGGGAGGGTGCAAACCCAGTTTCTGCCTGATGGAACCAAACCAGGCTGTTCCCACTTACAAAGATCCCATTTCCATGGGCTTATATGGCAAGTTGCTCCCATTCCCCCAAACCACATTGCTCTTCATGCCCTTCCCTTTGGGCAGGATGGAGCACTCCTTTCTGGTAGGTCTGTAGTACACAGCCCCCTCTCTACCATGCCCAACATAAACCCCATGTGTCAGAACGTTTCTCTTGTATTAAAGATAAATTAAGGCCTGAAACTGTAATAGGTGAATCATAGAGCAAGTGAGTCACTCATTTAAAGACACCTTTTACTATACATTTGAATTTGTCAGTGTATGAAACTTTTTCTTTTCACCCTGGTTGCCTCGGGCTTTACCAAGATCTGACTGTCACTGAGAGCACCAAGTTAACAAGAAAGGAAAAAGGGAGACAAAATTATGGGCTTAAATCACAGAGAACAAGGGAAATCTTCTCTTATCTGTCCTTGGATGTAGACTGATCTCCAGGAGCAGATTTTGAGAGCATCCAAACCTCCTTCCTCACACCATTAAACACAAGCTTTCCAAGCCATGGCAGCAGGTTGGGAAGATCAATGCTCTGTGCTCATCTGGTGGATTTGTCTGCCTGTTTTGCAGCTGAGCTCTGGTGGGAAGACCTTGGCTACGCTGTGTGGAAAGGACAGCACAGACACTGAGGAGGCTCCGGGCAACAACACGTACATCTCCACGGACAATCACCTCGTGGTGGTGTTCCGGTCTGACTACTCCAATGAGAAACCGTTCACGGGCTTTGAGGCCTTTTATGCTGCTGAAGGTAAGAGATCTTGCAGATGGAAGAGCCTCAGCTGTGGTGGGGTTGGTGCTTCCCTGAGCTCTGTGCTGCGGGTGTCGGGTGGGGGAAGATGTCTCGCACAGAGGCAGGTGCAGAAGGGCACAGCAAGCAAAGGCAAACAGCCCAACCTCTCAAAACACAGAGTGGCTCAGAATGAGAGAACACGTTGTTGAAGGGTGTTGTTTGTCTGATTCTGTGCTTTGCCCATTAGATATTGATGAGTGCCAGCAGCTGCTGCATGGTGAACCCCTCTGCAATCATCACTGTCACAACTACATGGGGGGCTACTATTGCAGCTGCAGGGTTGGCTACACACTGCATGAAAACAAGAGGACGTGCACAGGTGAGCTCTTGATAGAGCAGGAGACGCTTCCCTACCTACAACATCCACTTAAATCCAGTCCTGACCTTAACAGAAGGTGAAAGCTGTGGGGTTTCGCTGTTGTTTTCACTGTTCCCTGTTCACCTGGTGCAGCTGGAAGGAGGTTCAGGGGGTTGGTCAGGGCTGGGAGCAGAGGCCTCCTTTGCAGAGTGGCTGTGGGCTAATGGTTGCCATTAGGGACAGCAATCTTGTGTGGCAGTAAAATGGTGCTCTGGCACCTGGTTTTGGTTACTTCTTTCCACTTCTGTTCACCTTTAGGTGGGTTGAGTGGGAGAGGCAAGAAACTTGCCTTACACTTCCCACCACAGACACTTCCAGTCTTTCTGGCTGCCAGTGCAGCCAGTCTTGCAAAACTGAGTATATCTTGTTCCCTGGGTACTGAGATACTGAGTAGTCTGGACCCAAATTAATAGATGTGTTGGAAAAACTGACAACTGAGTTGTGAATAGTTAGTTTTCTTCCCTGGAAGGACACAGGCCAAGGGGCAGCACAATGCACATGTCACTGACAGCAGCTCCCACAATTCACTCATTAAATGGCAGGCTGGCCAGGCACAGATCTCTTGTTCAAAGGGCTCACAGTGTGAGATCTCTCACTGACTGCTGCCCAGCTCTGCTCCTCAGGTCAAACCACGGAAGAAGATCAACACCTCAGGATTCCCTCTGCAGTGAAACAGGGGCCTACACGGGGTGAGAGGTTCATCCTTTGGGGGTGCAGCTTTGCCACCTGGAGCTGAACCCTGTCTGGACAGAACCAGCACACACTGCTCATAAATACTGTCAGAGATGGAAGATGGTTTCCTTGAGCTCCCCTGTGCTGAAATACAGAATTGGATCCAGCTTCCAATGCTTAAGGTTGCCACTGCATTTGTCTTCCCAACTCCAGCCAATTACAAACTCTCTCCTGGGTCTGATTCAAGATTCAAGCTCCTCGTGTCTCCAGTGTATTGGAACAGACTGTCCTAAAGTGATGGCTTTTAGCACAAGTATATGGATTTACTGGCACTGTAAACCTGTGCCTGCCCTTCATTTGAAGGTGCAAACTGGAAAGCTGTGAACTGTCAGCTCTGCACTGACTGTCTGTGTGCACAGTTCTGTCCCCTCCTTGAGCAGAGCCCGAGCACAGGGAGCTTCTCAGCAATAGCAGAGGGCTGGGCTACCTGGGTGGAGGAGCTGGGAATGGAGCACTGGGAATTGCTGTGGTGCAGCTGATGTGCTGGAACCTGTTCACATTTAGAGCCCTCAGATTCAGGGCTGCAGCTGCTTCAGCCACTGGGCTGCAAGGCAAAGGTCTCTGCAGACCTTCTTCATGACATGAGGGCAGAAGCTGCCCCTGTGACTTCTGGGCTGCTGCCTGGGCAGGCTGCTATTGACAGGCTCTTTTTCTCCTTTGTTTTCCAGCCTCAGATAATTAAGCTTCTCCTGGCTTAGGCAGAGGTGGAGACAGATGTGCTGGGAAGAGCTGATTTCCCTCCCTCCTGGCCTGCCTGTTGCAGTCTGCCCAAGGGCTACAGGCTTCCCTTGCTCCATGACTTGTCTGTTGTGGTTCCTTGCCTTTCAGACCTGCCTCCTGCAGACAATAAAGAGGCTGTTCCTTGTTGAAAGCTGATGGCAGCCTCTGGGGCATTCATTTTCTCACATTTCCATGTGTCATTTGGGAAAAAAGAAGGTAGATAAGGCAGGAGCTGATAAGGAGGGAGCCATTGTGAAAGGCCCCTGAGCATCACAGGTGAACATGAAGACTCTTGAATTTCTTGTCCAGCTCTTGTTGCTTGACCTTCCATAGCTCTTAAACTGCAACAAAACCATGGCCACACCTCTGTTCCCTAATGCTCCTTTTAGATACACTCCTGTCTGCACACAGACTTGTAGGTTGAAACTTTCTATTCAAAGCCCATTCACTCTTTGGAAAGGTCTGAATTTGTCTTTATCCCCATTTTGTGACTCTGGCCATTTCTCCTGGCCAGAGTGGGAGCCTGGCCTGAGGGCTGAACTGTGTTCTGGGAAGAAAAACTTTGGAGTTCCAGGAGTTTGGTAAAGCCATATGAATGTCACGGGGCAGCTGAGGTGTCTTTTCTTCACACAGTGCCCTCCCCACGTAGATGCAACACCAAGCATGCTGTTCTTCAGCCCAATTGCTTGTGGTGCTGATTGATGGTGTCTCAGTCCCCTGCTGCACAGTGATACCCATTTGATGTCCATTTAGGCTGTCCCCCCTTTGGGCAGCCATCCCAAAACCTGTTGGATAACTGCTGTGCCCTATACTCGTCAGGGACTGGAGCCCCCCAGCTCTGTGGGGGAAACATGATGATTACTGCAGGAGTTTAACCAGTCAGAGCTCAGCAGCTCTAGGTGAGCTGCTGAAGGTAAGACAAGGCTTTGTTTAAAAGCTTGAGGGATTAAGGAGCATTAGCCAATCAGTATTGCCTTATTTCTGCTATTTAGCAGGAGTTGCTTTTAATTGTTATTTATGAGGCTTGGTGACTCCAGCTGTGGAATAAACAGGGAAGGAACCCTTTTCTAGGTGAGCATGGGAGGAAAGATGAGGAGTCTTTTAGGTGGGACACTTGACTCATTTCAGGCCACTGCACTTGCAGGCTGCAATGTTCCCTTGAGCAAGTCACTTGGAACCAGCTTTGAACATCCATCAGCAAAATGAGAGGAAACATCCCTGCCCTGACTTAGTGGGAACATGCTTAGTAAGTGTCTAGGAGGTGGATGCTGCAGAGAACAGATGTGGGGGCAGAGTGGCTGTGCAAGCACTACCAAGGCTTACTTGTGCCATGTTTAATCCTGTTCAGAGGCTGTTTCATGGTCACAGTGAATTGTGATCAAAGCAGCCTGAAATTTTGTCACAGCTCAGTGACACAATTTATGACCCACCTTTCGTTGGGGGCCTAATGAGCCAATGGCAATGGACCTGCAAGTTTTGAGGGGGTCATTTTTCAGAGTTCCAGCCTCTGGCAAACAGCTCACTGTGATCCCAATAAAAATATGGCCTCAGCATAATTGAGCACTCTCAGGACAGCCCTAAAGCTCGGACTGAGCAGTCAAGGGAGAGTGTTTCTGCTGGCAGATGTTAAAAAATCATTTGATCCTTTTTTATGCTGGGTGTTTATGACTTTCTTGCTCACAGAATTACGGAAAAAAATACTGCCCTGACAAAGGGAACTCCCAGTGGCCACATCCAGAAGGTATTAGGCGAAAAATAAGGTCCAGTCTGAGCCTTTTCATCTTCGAGCTGCAGATTCCCTTGGACTAGCAGAGTGTCTTCTGTTGGGTCAGCGAGTTCTGGCTGTTCATGTGAGCACAGGTCAAGAGTTTGTGGGTGATGGTATCATGAAAATCTCACATCAACATTAGGAAACTGAGTTTAAAGGAGACAGACATAATGAAGTATGAAAAAACATTAGTCTCTGTCTTGTCTCCTTTTTCAGCCCTTCAAAACAAGGCCAGTTTTCTGAATTACTGGGTTTCTGTTTGTGCTGTAGCAGTGTGTGTGGAGCCCAGCTCTGTGCAGAGGGGTGGTGCTGCTCTTTGCTGTGAACACAGAGCAGCCTCTGCCCTGAGGAGCCTCTGAAGCAGCACCTGGGCAGCTCAGAGCAGCTCTGGAATGTGCCTTGCCAGAAGGGACCTGTGCTGAGGATCCCTGTCCAACCTGCTGCCTGTGAGACTGGCCAGCACCGCACACTCCAGCAGATGCTGCAGCTCAGTAAGTGTTTTTAAAGTATACTTCATGCAGGAGCAAAACCCTGGCTTTGTATCAGGCTTGTGGTTTTCACCCTTTAAATTCATCCTATGTTCCTTTGCCCTCTTGTTACTGAGAGGGTAACCAGCTGTCAGGAGCTCCAGTGGGTGGTTACACACACTGTTCTGCCTCTGTGGCATATCTGTGTTACCACACAGTGGGCTTTTCTCCATCCCTTCTCTCTCTTACATGTATTTCTGCTGAGCTTTAGTCCAATAACACTCCTTTAAGCATCTTTCAGCAAAGGAGATAACATCATCACCTTGGTAAAGAGAAGCCAAGGTGTTGCTGCCTTCTGATCCTGAGGTTCTTGTAAGAAAGAATTTAACCTTACCAACCTGAGTAATCCCTCCTTTGCATGGGAGGTCCCATGCCCAGGGACAAATGGTTTTGTAGGTTGAAAAGGATGTATATGAAAAGGATTCTGTTGCAGAACTGGCAAAGAATTTGAGATTCTAAATTCCTAATGATTTCAGTAGGGAGTTAGGGGCATAAAGATAGTCCTCATTATATTGTGGCTTGTATGCTTAGGGTAGGAATTCCCACTGTCTTTTCTCACACCCAAGGATTTCATGTTTTCATCCCTATCTTTTCCTATAATTGCCTGCAGTCTAGTCCTGAGGGGGCTGTGGAGTTGGCACAGACACTGGCAGCACGAGGAGATTTCAGTTTTAAGAGAAGCAGATTTTTTTTGCACTTCCATGGGGGTGAGCTGTGTTGTGCTAGATCTGCATATCAAATAGATTTCGGGGTGTTTCTCAGCCTGGGCTGACAGGAGGTGGAAGGAGGCAGTAGAGTGGGACCTTAAAGCCTGGGAGAGGCAGTGAGCTCTGTGTCTCTGGAGTACTTGAAGCAGCTCAGGAGAGTGTGCTGGAAAACGTGCTTTATTCTTACACAGCAAATGCTTCTGCAGTTTGAGACACAATCAGTGACATTACAGAAATGTGCATTTAACTGGGAAGAATGAGACAGTAACAATTAAGGAAAAAAACACTTACTAATAATCCTCTACAAGTATAGCATGAAAGGAGAAGATTGAATTCCCTTGGCAGCTCAGCTGATCTCTGCTGGTGCAAAGCAGGGTGCTGTAGGGCTGGATTCAGAGGCAACCAGCACCTCCAGGTGAATTAGTCAAGCTGTCTCCACTTCTTTGGGCCAAGAGAGGCATTTCAAACAGGATTTATGAGTTAGGAGAGCACTCAGTTTTAATGGAATAGGCATTTCTAGGTGTTCATTAACTGTTTGTGTATCTGTCAGCTGTGTTTGAAAACCTGTGAGAATGAACTGGAACACCAAGAGGTGCTCACTGAGAGTCACTGGGGTGATGAAAAGGTTCATGTCAAACAAAAGCAGCTGCTGGTAACTCTGGGAAGATGGACAGAGGGAGATTGCTCTGAAATCACAGCTCGTGCTAAAAGAAACACTTGGGGCCCAAGTGCATCATGACTTGTGTTGGGGTATTTTAGTGAGCTGAGAGCCACACAAACATAAATCTAAAATATTATTCTTTTACCTGTTCTTGCTTTTCTTTCCCAGTAAACGGTTGTAATCCAAATATTTCCTGTGGCAACAAGTGGGGCTGACACAGAGGTATAGGATGGAAACCAGCTTCATTCTCTGAAGTGAAAGAAGCTTAGAACCTTGGCTAATGAAATCCATAGTTAAGGACAGTAATGCTTGTTTGCTCATTCTCAACTCGGTCCCCTTCCATTAAAATGACAACCTTAAACTGTATGGTCTGTTTTTAGATGACAATCTGCAATTACTGCCTGGACAATGGCATTTTTGTTGGTGGAGGTTAGCATGGTGTGTTTGAGGATACAATTCAAAGTCAGACAATTTCCCTCTTCCAATTATTTCAGTGTCAGAGCGGTGCAAAAATCTGCCGGTGTTATCAGCCAGTCCAGCATTCCTCCTCAATTACAGGATCGCTCCTACAGCTCTTGCAGCACATCAGAAAGCCTTTGTTCCCAGCTGATCAAAGCACCACTTCACAGTGATCAGATGCTGTCAACAAGCAGAGATCCTCGGGGCACTTGTGGCTGTTCCTTCTTGCTTCTCTTCAGCAGGGAGCATTTGTGGCTCCAATTGTGCCGGCAAGAGGCACAGCTGGTTTTGCTCAGAGAATACAATTACATTCTAAACGTCTGGCAACAAAGGCATTAAAAAGAAAGGGCTGCATTCAGAGGCTTCTGGAATTGAGGAGCTGATAGCTATCTTACCACTCCACACACTCCGGGGCAGCAGACAAGCTGAAAAATTTAACACCTTGGGATGTTGTGAGGAGCTTCCAGTTATCACCCTTATTTCTGACCTGCAGCCCTGCAGGCTGTTCAAGTGTTGCTGTCCCGGTGTCCTTCCCTGCCCCTCTGCCGGGGCAGGACTGCTGGATAGTGCTGGTGCCCTGGTCCCACCACAGCAAATCTGTGACTCCAGAACTTTCATGAAGGCCTAGAGTAGTGCAGAAAATTATCCTCCTCCTTTACCCGGCGTGGCTGAACTGAGTTAATACAACTACGAGCCTTTCCTGTTGTTTGTTTTTTCCCAGCCCACTGTCAGAGTCCCGTTTCTACTGAGAGAATTGGAGAAATCAGTGGCCCTGACTATCCAACAGCTGATCTCAGCTCCTGCACCTACAGGATGCAGATAGAAGAGGCTTCCTGATCCTGCTGGAATTCGAGGAGACCTTTAATGTGGAGACACACCCAGGACTGCTGTGCCCCTGTGATGTCCTTAAGGTAAGGTGAGGTTTTATGCGTTTCATCACAGCTTTTATGAGGCAAGCCCAGCTTTTTCACTGCATCTTCTTCAGCTCATGTTTTACCATGTGTTCATTTCTTCTTCTTGCTTCAGTTTTGTCTTTTTTTTTCCTCTCAACACCTCTTTTGGAAAATTCACCAAAGCTATCAAATTAGATTTCATCCCAACCTCTGTCCTGTTCCCAGAACTTCATACTGGAAAGGCCTGAATAGTGACCAAACACTGGTGCTTTGAAAGAGTGGATTCATGGGTTGTTTTCAGTAGTGTGCCTACCAACCAAGTGGCTGCCAGGGAATTGAATTCTAAAATAAAGTTCTGAGAGAAGCCCAGAATTCCACCTGATCTTACAGCTCAACTTGGCATATGACTTTATTTTAGAGAGCAATTTTCCCAGCCTGGGAAGAGTTACAAGGTATGTGTTGAGGCAACAGCCACCCTGGGCTGGCCCTGTCGGTGCAGGTCATGCTCCCCTTTGGTGGGAGCCAGGCACAGTTTTAAGTTTAATTCTCACTAACTGCAAATCTGTATCCACGAGTGTGAAAGTGTAGAGGAAGGGCAGAGAAGGGCTGTGCTCTCCGCGGAGAGCCCTTCGCGGCAATAATCGGCTCTGGGGGGAGCGCTGTGCTCCGTGCCCCGCTGCAGCCCGTGTGCCGCAGTCCTGAAGCACCACCGCATGGTCACAGCGCACCAGTGCAAGCCCGGCCCGTCCTGGTGGTGTCCGCGCTCTCTCCTGACATGAGAGATCACTGCTCGACACGGGTGAACCTTGACAGCCCCGCCGGACTCCATTTCCCGGGGATTAAACACGCAGGGCTCTTTCTCATCAGCAACTTCTGTTGCTCGCATAGTGTAATTAGAGGTGCGTTCAGCACACGGGGTTTGTCAGACACTGTTCTTTGATACCCTCCCTGAAGAACTGTTCCTGCATATCTGTGTGTGTGTCCACCCTTGCTGCTGCTGCTGCTCAGAGATTTGCTTTGAATTGTGTGGGAAGAAAAGGATGATTTTACAAAAGATTTCACCAGATCAGTGTAGCGAGAATTTTCAGTGTTCGTTTGTTACTCATCTCTGCAGGGAAGTTAAAACAGGAAGACATGGTCATTCCTGCTGAAAGCTGCATGTCACACTTCTTAGTAAGTGAACTGAGCTTTGCAGCAGGCACTTCTGGAAGGTACTTCAGTCTGGGTATGCTCATGGCATTTTAAAATGACAGGTAGGTGATGGTGGTTTGGGGAGGCACAGGCTTAACTCAGCAGTTACTTCAGTCTGTCTGATTTGACAGCTGCAGTGTTTATGTAGAAACCCAGAATAACTGAACTGATGGGAGAGTTATGGATTCCACCCATATATAGTGGGAGAGCTGGGGGGTGTGACAATGCAGTGCCAAAATTCAGGGCCGGTGTGAAGTCCTGCTCTGCCCTGGGAAGGCCAATTGAATTGGTAGGGCCTAACCATGGAATTCAGCGTGGTCCTTGGCTCTGGGGCGTGCAGAGGGAATGTCCCTGCCTTACCTGGACACACCTGGAGCTTTGCCTGTGGGAAGGATTTGCATTTTTAAGGCTGTGTAAGCAATGCTGAAAGGTATCCAGGTAGCATTTAGTCAGAGCTGGGAGCTTTCTTACGTTCCCCAATCCATCAGTGGATTTAATAGATTAGATCCTGGGAACAGCCCTGGGGAGGGGCAAGTGACACAGTCACCTCAGGACCCTGCAGGGACTCAAAAGCCACCTGAAATATGTTGTCTGAGGATGCCTGCAGTGTCCCTTTGCTGTTGAGCAGTGCCCAGCTGTTGTGTTCACTGGTTCTCGTTTGCTGTCTCTGGGATGCAGGTCGAGATGCACACGGTGATGGACACTGGAGAAACTGCAGCCTGTGGCTCAGCAGCCTGCAGAGACCGACCATGGGCAGAGTCACCCCCTGAGCTATTCCACTGCCTTTGCAAGGGAGCAGGTACAGCCCTGGGGCTTTCTTGGGTTTCTTTTAGTACCTCTAAGCTGCTGAGGCAGAACCGCTTCACTGCAGAATGTTCATTTTAACAATCAGCCACCACCTTTGTTACGCTGATTTTCAGACTGGCAAGTGCTACAGGTGCTGTTTAACAGGAACACCAAGAACACTGAAAATGTCACGGTGTGACTGTAATAACTAATATCAACCTTAGATTTGTTAAACCATTTACTATTTCACATGCCTTGGTCTTTCCTGAGTCTCCCCAGCACAGCCAGTATTGTAGATTAACGCCCAAAACCCAGTTCAGTTCTCCTCGAAGAGAGTAAAAAGCTGAACCTTCCTTTAGTCCAGCTCTTTTGGAGAATGCAGTTTCCTAATTAACTAAATTGTTGCTTTTAAAGTGCTTGGCATTGTTTCTGACAGGAAGATTGAACCACACTCCAGCAGTGCTTGTGAGTGGAACAGCCACTGCATTCCCTCGCTGCACAGTGCAGGGTTGGGAATTTTGTTTTATAATGCCTGAACTGCTAAATTAATTACACTGTAAAATTAGTCAAGATCCAAGACTGAGTTTTGGGAGAAACATTTTACAATGTAATAGTGTAATTGTTGCTCTTATCTTTTAGATTAGAATATCCATATATTCCAATTACCTTAATTTACATTCAGAACAAATGCATTTCCTTCTCCATGCCCAAATTCCTCAGCAGTGCTGTCTCTCTTGATTACAGAACTTTTCCAAGGGATGCACTCCTAATGAAAATTGTATTCTAAATCAAATATTCATTTGCAAGCAATTTTACCATTCCAAAACAATCTAGGAATTACATTTAGAATCATTAACTTAATTTAATCCATATAAGCACAATAATTCAGTGTTCAGATCTCAAACTGTTAAACAGCTCTTGCTGCCTTTGTTGCCTCGCACTTTGTGGAGCAAGGGGAGGCTGGAGAGTTTCCCTGGGCAGTGGTGTTAGTTATAGGGAAAGGAGGATTGGAAGGTGGCTCAGCTGGGTGAGACAATGGGGCTCCAACAGCTGCTCAGGGTGTGGCTGATCAAAGAACCCCCTCAGCTTGGAGCAGAACGTTGGAGATTTGGAGCAAACACTGAGGAAGGCCAGACAAAAATAACTCCTGAAGGTTCTAAAACTTAGTACCACTCTCAGCCCTGCTTGTTCACCAGGAGAAGATCAATCCAGGTGACAGCAGGTGAGGGGGGAGGCAGAACAGCCCCAGCAGCTGTTGGAAACCCTTCAGCTGTACAAAGCTGGCAGGTGCCTGCAGCAGGCTCTGCTCTTTCCTTCAGAAAGGGTGTTCTGTTGTCTTTTAAGCAGTCCATGTTCAGCTGACAACAGATTCTCAGAATTAAAAGCAATGTCAGAAAAAAAAATGTTTACAAAATGTTTAAATAAAATAGTTTAAAATTATATAGACCCCCTTACAATATAAACTTCCTCTGTCTTGTATCTCACTTTCATTAATATTTCACTTTCTAGAATAATTGAAAATGAAGTACTGTTAACAATCAAGACTCGAAACACTTCAATGTATTTTCAATAACAGTTTATTTACTCACTTATAAACACTAGAGTATGCAAAGCAGTTAAAAAATACTACTGAAACTTGAAAATTACTCTAAAATTTTCGGGGATTTTGTCTGAGGGTGAAAGAAAGCTAAAATTATTAGCAAAGACTATTCAATGCTGCCAACCAGCCACTTAAAACCTAAGCCTGAACAATTTAAACCTTAAATTCAAAGAATTAAAACCATGCTAATTACAAAAACTTACCACGAAGTTCCTTGCAGGGGGTCACAGTTAGTCTTTGGAGGTCCAAGAATACCATTTTTAAGTGTTACTCAGCAGAAGTAGCTGGTAATAGTGCAAGTGCTAAAATGCAAAATTCACAGATGGGACAGAGTTTGGAGATTATTCTGATTTAGGTGCAGGAAAAAAAATGTAAGCAACTTTTTGCAGTGGAATATGAACAAAGGTGTGGGATTACTTCTCAGCCTGAGTGTTTAGAAACCCTCTTTTAACACTGAGATACAGCTGATTTTTTTAACAGTGCAGTGGAACTCAGCCGTGCACTTTTGTCTGTTTAGGTGCTCTGCCCTTCACAAGCCTCAGCAGGACACACAGTAATGAAGATCTCACTTGAGGAGTTGCAGAGGTTAAACCCTGTATAAACACCCCTATTCAGACTGTTCACAGCTCCAGCACAGCACTGTGGTGCACACAACAACATGGATCAGGCGGCAGCGGGTTCCAAGCCCAAGTAGGTGAAACAATTCCTCAAGCTCCTACCACAGGGGAACTTCCCTCCCACCAGTTTCTGCTCAAACATCCTGCCCTTCCTTAGGAAGCTGCCCCTTATGTGACACCTCTGCACCTCTCAAAAACTTAACTTTTTCAGACTCAGAATTTATCAGCCTGTTTATATTTACTGGTGCTTTATTCAGCTGGAAGGTCTTTCCTGTGACTAATTTCTACCAGGAGTTAATAGTGTTCTTCTGGGCTGGAAGTGTGGCAGGAGCCTGTTTCCCATGAGTGGGCTGGTCTAAAAACAAGTTAAAAACATCCATCCCCCAAGGAGGTGCTGTGGACAGCAAGTGTCTGTCTCCCCCAACCCCCTCCTGCTGAGGACTCCGACTCCTGACCGAACAAGTCCCGTTCCTTGGCACAGGTGGAAGCTGGAGGGAGCTGCTTACCAGTCTAGGTGCAGGCAGCCCAAGGTGTGGGACCTGGATTTTAGATTATGTCACTGCACAGTGCAAGGCTACAGTGGCTTAGAGGTGTGTCGGTGGCTCCTTTAGAACCTGCTTATCTGAAACAAACCGAGCGACTGCAAAAAGCTTTACAGAAGTTCATCTCAAAAGGGTAAAATTAATTAACTGCTATGAATTCTTTGCATTCAGGGCTGCAAAACAAAGACACATATTACTTAAATCAGTTTTATTTAAGAATTTCCTACAGTGACAAATCTTATAAAAAGCATCCAAACACGAAACTGCAGCAAACAGCATTCTTATGGATATCTTACAGACAGTGGAACTTCCACCCTGGAGAGGCACACTGAGCTCTAGTGATCTCTGCTACAAGAGCTACTGCAAAGCACACCACAAGCTCAATGTTCTCATCACAAACCCCATCGTCTTCAAGTCACATTACCACACTTACAGATCATTAACAGAAAAAAAACACACACCATACAGCATTCACAGCAGTTGACATAAGGGAAAAGAAATACAAATATTCCATTTCACATAACACATTCAACTAATTGATTAACTAGGTAGAGAACCCACTTAAAGTCTTCCACATGTGGATGTCCTTTGAATGCAATAAACACTCGTACTTTATTTGCTATCATTGCTCTCCGCACACTCTCTCACCAAAGCCACAGGATTGAGAGACATCTCGCCAAGTCAAATAAAATCCCATTACTGCACCACCAGGTCTCTGCATGCGCTCGCTCCTGTATCTCGCACATACCAGCCCTCTCATGCCTCGGCACCACCACCAATCCCACACAAGGTTTCAAAAGTTCAAACAGCCTTCTGGTTCCATCTCACAGCCTTGCGTTCACAGCGTTGATACGACTCCATGAAATAAAGAGTAGCGGATAAAAATGGAACACCCACCGTCTAAGACGCAGCATGTGCGGTGTGATGAAGTATTCTTGGATGAGAAAGCATGTAGACAGAAGTATTCCTAAGGCAGAATATTTACAGCACTGCTTTCAATGAAGTGCTTCTTCCATACACATTTGAAATGAGATGAACTGCGGAGATTAAATGAAGCCTTCATATCGTACTTTAGTATGGAGGGGAGACAGTGTTAAACAAAAACACAAAACAAAAACGACACTGTGTTGTCCAACGGGGCACTTGGAGAGTCTTATGGTGGGATCAAATTAAAAACAAGAGGGAGAGAATGCTGTTTCTGACCAATGGTTCCATTTTGAACATGCAAAGAATTCAGGTAGCCAGGAAACAAGGGATAAAGTATTACAGGAGAAACCTTTCCTATCGACTGTAGTGTTAGTTCACCTGTCGGGCAAACAGCAGTCCACTTCCAAACATTCAGAATTCCAACTAGATATGTAACAAAACTTAGAAAATTCCTTTTACCTTTCTTTTCTTTTTTTTTTTCTTTTTTTTTTTTTAAAAAAAGAAAAATGTCAAAAATACTGCTGAATATACTGCACACTGAACAAATTGATTTGGAAAACTTTAGTATATACGTAATTTACAGTATACTTACCATGAGTTAGAAAAATTTGATTTCCCACCACAGAGTCAGTATCAGAGCCCACTGCGTCTACATCCCCCAGCCTGAGGACTTGGAGTCCATGCTGGAGCCAAAGCCTCCGTTAAACCCGCTGCCGGAGCCCGCGTTGGAGGCCGAGCCCCAGCCTATGGCTGCCCCCGAGTTGGACCCTCCGTACGAGTTGTTGCCTGAGCTGAAGCCCTGGTTCTGCTCCCGCTGCATGTTGCCCTGGGGCTGGTTGTTCCCCGAGGGCCCCGACTGGTTCTGCTGGCTGGCCAACATGCCCATCATCCCCCAGCTGCTCTGCAGGGCCGCCTGCGCCGCTGCCATCATGGCAGGGTTGATGCTAAAGGCCCCGAAGTTCATCCCCCCACCCATGTTGCTGCCCTGGTTGTTGCCCAGTCCTCCCCCGCCTCCTCTGCTGTTGCCAAACCCCCCCTGGTTCCCAAAGCCTCCCGGGTTACCACCAAACCTTCCACCTCTCTCTAACTGTCTATTGCTATTGTGCTTAGGTTCAGCATTGGATATATGTACGCTGATTCCTTTAATGATCAAGTCCTCTCCACAAAGAGACTGGGCAACCTATAAGAAATAAGGGATTGATTAAATGTATGTCAGACGTCTTTCTTTAGATGTTAGTAGTACAAGACAAAACATCCCCCATGATTCTGAGCAGATATTTAACCTGCAAAGGAAGCATAGGCACGTACTTAATCCAATCTGAAGTGGCTTATCTTTGCATTCACCACTACACTAACTCCAGTATAAAAATCTGTCTGAAAGTGTAACCTCAGTCCATTCAATAAATCAGATCAAGCTAACACCACTGGAATCCTCAAGACAGTGGACAAGTGTTTCCTGTGCAGTTCCAGAAATGACACTTTATCAAGCTACTGAAATGCAGGCTAAATATGAAGTTAAAATATGACTTACCTGATCATCTGCAAACGTAACAAAAGCAAAAGCCCGGAAGGGCTTAGGAATGAAGACATCTACCACTTCCCCATACTGGGCAAAGAACTGTCGCAGCTCATCTGCTGTCATGTCCTCGGTGCAGCGCCCCACAAACACCTTCCTGCTGCGCAAAGGCTCGTCGGGACTCTGCTGCAGAGAGGGGAGGACAGAAACATCACAGCCACCCTGGAGAGCTCAGTTACACTGTGGTAAAGGACCCCTCCAATCCGGCCTGTTCTGAGGGCTGAGGATCAAGGAAGTTTGAGATTGTAGAAGAACTTTAAAAAATAAATGGAATTCTACTCCAAGAACACACCTGCAGCCACGAGAAAATGAGGGTGGGAGCAACACACAGGCTCTGCAGAAGAACACTTTTTTTGTAGTAACTGCTTATAGAGATACTGGAAGCTACAGGTTCAGTTTTGAACTCAAAGACTCATTCTGCTCTTCCATGGATTAGTTATTCCAGCTGGTTTATTCTGCATTTATTCATGCAGCAGACAAGTTAGGCAGGTACTGCTGGACATTAAACACACTATTTCCAGATTTTCATCATTCCCTCACACAACCAGCTATTTTCCCAACTCACCCACCTCCTCCCTCTTTTCTTTCAGCACCAATGAGAGCAGCAGTAAAACCCAGAGTACCTTAGAGTTGGGGAGTTTGCAGTCACACCACCGTCCATCGATCATGTGCCGCTGGGACATCACCTTCACCTGGGTTTCGTAGTCCGTGAACCGAACAAACCCAAACCCTTTGGAGTGCCCTGTTTTAATGTCCTTCTTAACCTAAGGGCGAAAAACAAAACCAGAAGTCACCACGAGGATTAAGTGCATTGTTACTGAAAGAATTTAGTGAAGATCTCTTTGAAAGTCTTATAAATACTGTTGTCACAGCAATGTCCAATTCCTTAACAATGCCCCCAAAAATTAATAACAGGCTCATGGAACAAAATATACCCTTAGGAAGAGACACAGCTTCTGATCTTCCCCAAGTTTACACAGCTCTATTGTTTCTACTCGCTTTCTCAGGAACCTGATTTCTACCCAATGTCCCTCCTTCTCTGAGCTGCAAAAGGATTTTACCTGCACCATCAGAACTTCTCCAAAGGTACTGAAATATTCCTTTAAGTCTTGTTCAGTGGTTTTCCAGGGAAGACCCAAGACTATTAAATCTGAAGTCTTCTGTACTGCTCGTTTCACTTTCACAGCTGATGATGCATCAGTTTCATCCATTTTTCTCTTATTATCTGAATATAAAAAAGTACATTAGATATCATCCTCAAATCTGGAAACTGATCCATTGATTATGAACTGCACGGTATAAAATCAGAACCTCTGATGAGAAAGAGTACAGACTACAAGAAACAGGTCAGCTGTTGGGAGCTGATTGTAATGTATCTGACTGCCCTGAACCAAAGCCAGTCCACACTGAAGTCCCCCTTCAAAATGCAATTTGACCCAGTTAGCTCTGCATTAGTTTGCTTAAGTATCATCTGACACCATTCACAGACCTATAACAAGGTGAAGAACACAGGAAGTTTTAATAAGAATATTTGATTAGCGATTTATTTACTTCCCCCTTTTTTCCAAGGGGGTGGGGCAGAGTGGTCTGACTTTTCCTGAGCACTTTTAAATGGTACCTCTGACCAAACCAGGCTTGAGAAGTGCCTGTGAGCACAGAAGTCCCATTACACCACGGTCTCTGAAGGTCTAGATGAGGTTGTGGACCCTTCAAGGATAACACAAGACTTTGTCATAAAAACATTTGTTTGGGTAAGGTCTTAAAAACTTAGTGGGGTCAAATCTACTGGGCAGGACAGACACGTATATAAATCGCTGATCCCTGTGAATCAGAGGGTTCAACAGTAACAGTGTTGGTACTTTAGCTCAGCAGTGACTCACACAGAAAACACAACCTTGTACAAAGGAGCGAAGGAACAAGCACAGACCTTTGGGATAGTTGACGACGTAGACGAGGTTCCCCCAGCCGGCCTCGGGGGCGTGCAGGATGCCCTCGACCAGCCGGACGCCCCGCATGCACTGCGACACCGGGTTCCTGTAGCGCAGCCCGCACGCCCCGGGGAACTGCGCGGTCACCGTGGACAGCAGCACCGTGCCGTCGTCCTCCGACGGGATCTCGATGGGCTCATCGTTCTCGTCCTCCGTCACCCGGATATACTCCGACATCTTCGCTGGACGCTACTGAACTGCACAGGGGGAAAGCAGCGTGAGCGACCGCCCTGTGCCCCTCGGCTCGGCCTTCGTGTCCCTCGCACCGAGGCACTTCTGTGATTATTACACAGCGGGGAACGCGGAAACGCGCCGCTCATTGACACTGACGCCTCCGGCCCTGCCGGGCCGACACACGGACCGACACCTCGGCCCGTCCCGAAGCTACGGAGGGACCGAAGCGACAGGTCCCCGAGCACGGCGGGGAGGTGCCACCGCCTCCCGCAGCGGGGGCCGCTCGCCACAGCTCCTCCGGGCCCTGCCGCCTGCCAGGCCCGCCCAAGCCTGCCCGCTCCGTGCACGGCTCCGCCCGCCCCAGCAACGCGGCCACCCCAGCCCCGCGCTCCGCTCACCGGCCAGGGAAGGGAACGGCGTCCCCGGAGCCGCCCGGTGCCCCCTCGGCGCCCGCTCAGTGCCCGCTCCGCCCGCCGCGCTCCGCCGGCGCCGCACAAAATGGCGGCCGCGGCCCCTCAGCGGCCGGGCCGGGCCCGGGCTGAACCATTCCCGGCGGTTGGGGGGGAGGTTGCGGCGGGGCGCTGCGGCCGCGGGGCCGCGCGGAGCCCCGGCCGGGTCCCAGCGCGTCCCGTTCGCTTCCAGCCGGAGCCTGGCCGGTGCTCCCGAGACCGGCGGCGGCGGCCGAGGGAACGCCCCGAGCCCCGCTCCCCCCGGCGAGGGGCCGGTGGTGCGGCCCTGCCCGCGCCTGCGCGAGCGCGGGAGCTGCCGGGAGCCGGCGGCGCGCGGGGCCGTGAGGGGACGGCGGGGCGGGAGCGGCGCTGGATGTGCGGCCGGAGAGAACGAGAGCTCCTGACCGATAAAAAACAACCCCGGAGAGAACGAGAGCTCCTGACTGCTAAAAAACAACCCCTACTCGGTCACTTGGTCTGTTCAGCCTGGAGAAGAGGAGACTGACGGGACACCTCATTGGGGTCTTCAGCATCCTCGTGAGGGGCAGCACCATCTCTGCTCTGTGTGAGCAGTGACAGGACCCAGGGAACGGCTGGAGCTGTGTCAGGGCAGGGTCAGGCTGGATCTCAGGAAAACGCCCTTCCCCCAGAGGGTGGTTGGCACTGAACAGGCTCCCCAGGGCAGTGGGCACAGCCCCGAGGCTGCCAGAGCTCCAGGAGGGTTTGGACAACGCTCTGAGGGACAGGGTGGGATTGTTGGGGTGTCTGTGCAAGAACAGGAGTTAGACTCGAGGATCCTTCGGAGCCCCTCCCAACTCGTGATATTCTATGATTTGCAGCAAAAAAAAAAAAAAGACAAAAGGGTAAAACCAAACCAACCATGAACCCCCCAGACTGTTCTAAGGCCTAAACATTGCTTCCAGGGAAGATGAGGGGCCTCCATCCGTAGGGAGAATTCATCTGAGGTGTACCCAGGGCTCTTCCAGTCGGGCAGGAGGAGACTCCACATGCACTTCAAGATCCCTTTTTCACAGAACAGGACAGGAGTGTTGGAGGTGCTGAGCACAGCAGTCGTTTGGGATCAGCATCACCCTGGCAGTGCCTGTGTTTAAACCCGTAAGTTGGAGCAGGACTCAGACCCTCACACTGACAGACTTGTGTGCGATCCCGCCTGGGGCGTGTTGGCACTTGAACAGAACCATTCTGATCCAACCTACCTCCATCTGCACATCTCTGCAAACATTCCCTGAGGATTTGGGGAAGAATTTGATTAACCAGGCTGACTAATGCAGAGTTTCATGGTAGCTCAGGTCTGTATCTCGTATTTGTTGTCTGACACCATCCTCAGCAACTGGTTCATCGCTCAGAACCAACGTCTTCATTAATTCCTCCAGATATTTGGAGTGTTTTTAGTGCCTTTCCCCCTCTTACTGCCCTGCTCACTCAGCTTGCATGAAGCAACTTTGTAGGATTGCTAGAATTTAAAAAAAGCTAGTAATTCTAGCCCTGTCCTTTAATACCCAGTAAAATGTTTGCTGTAACACAGCTTAACACTCTCTAAACCCAATCTCCACTTACTTGATTGGAAGACTTAATGGTTATAGCTCACTGTACACTACTATAAACTTCTGAACTCCAGAGGCATTATGGCTGAGGGACTCCTGTTCCTACTGACACTTAAAAAGTGCAGAAGAGCCCATCTACACAGGTTCTCCCGAGCTGCAGTCACAACGAGGACAAGCCTGTGTGAAAGAACCACGCGGAGGAGAGAAACATCGGTCACAGGAACATGGCATTTTCCACCTGGTTTAGCCCCTTTTACAAGGTTAATCATCAGCTTTCAGCAGCATCACCCTCTAGATAAACACCCCACTTTTTTTTTTTTACTTTGCAGTGGTAATACTATAAACTGATACATTATTAACTGTTCTGCAGTTTTAATCTGACGTTTTCCATCTGGATAATTGCCATTCCACATCTCCAAGTTATTTTATTCTGATACTTTACTAATGAGCTTATCTGGTCCATCAGTCACAGTCACATTAGTCTCCAGTCACACCAGAGACATCTGTAACACAATCAGTGTTTATTACAAGATCCATGTGAACAGGAAGCCACACAGGGTTGGCATGAGCAGAGCTGTGAACCCTGCCATCATCACCATAGACAAAGAGTGCACCGCAGAGCTTTAACCAGCTCAGCAACTTGATCTGTGCTCTGCACCACACTATTGTAAGGAAAATAATTCTACCACCTTTTCTACCCCCTCATCTGCCCCTTTGTGGTCCTCATCCAGTCTGTGTTCCCAGTGCCCATCCAGCTTGACTTTCTTTGCACTGGTCTCCTAAGAAGAAGTAAAAATAAGCCTTATTAGTAAGGAAAGACAACCCTACTGCTAGGGAAGGCTAATCCAGTCCCTTGCATTAATGTCTTCTGCTAAGTATTCAAGACACCCACTTCAGATTTCTTCAGGTGTGAAAACTGGCTCCCAGCACCACTGGACCCCAGCCCATCTATCCCTGTGTGACTTTAGACCCAGCCTTATCATTTAATTACCATTTTTCAACAGAGTTCTGAGAGGACCTGACTAGACACAGGCTAAGGAGATAAGCTAATGCTCCAGGTAGGCGTTCTCCTGGAATTCCTACATTTTCTAGTGATCCACAATATACATCCCAAAGCCAGTTCGGGTGTTGCCAAGTCAGCACGGAGGCAGTGAGTGCTGTTTGAACACGCTGCGAGGACTGACTGGTAATTGCAGCATGTCAACATTACCTGCTGCACCATTTCCACTCAGAGTTAGTTTAGCAATCACCCTATTGAAGAGGCAGTCGTGGCACCGAGCCAGAGTGACCTTCATCTCACACAGCATCTGGTGGTAATTGCACTAATGAGCAGAGTAAGCACCGGCCCTGAACTGGATTTCACGCAGGTAAGAGCTTGGTGAGAGCAGGGAGCTCTGTGCTGGCTGTGAAACAGGGGGAGAAGGGCAATTATCCACAACAGGGACTCCTGCCTCGTCCTCACTGTTGGCAACAAACAAGCTTAGAATTAAACAAATGTTACTCTCCATTTTCTGCAAGAACTGGGATTCTCACAGCACTTTCCTTCTGTTCTTTTGCATTGTGATTAGGTTTAAGTTAGGCAATTAACAGTGGTATTGCTCTTGAAGTAACTACACCAGCGGGCACAGTGCTAGTTAATTCACCAGCTCCCTCTCCCTGGCAATTGCAGGGCCCGTGGGTGCAGACAGATGCAATCCGTGGCAGTAGCCATCATGTATATTGACTTAAGTGTGCCCACAGGCACAAACCCAAGTGCAATACAATAACTATCTGCTGCTCTGGGTTAACTGTGCTCAGGGGTGCAAGCAAACTCGGTGTAATGATCAGCTGTTCGCCCTCCCAAAAGCACTTGGGATGAAAAACAGCATCAGTGGGCAACTAAATATAAGCTCCTGATAAAAAAAACCACCACACAACTGTGGGTACTGAAAAACATGGAGTGCCTGAGCCTGTTCCTAGTCATGTAAAAAGCAGCAGAATTTAATGAAAAATGGCCTATCAGTGTAGTCAGAATCCTGCCTGATTTGGTCAATAGTAAATAAATCTGACCTTTCTCCCTTACTCAGTATTTTCCCCCAACATCAAGTTTCTCAGAATAAAGCAGGAGTGTAAGGAGGATGAACAATTTTTCCACAAATACCTACCATAAATAGAGCTTTCCATTCACCAGCAAGTTATCAACATAAAAATTTACCAACACCAAACAACCACCAGAGAAGAGCTTTCCCTTAAACAAAATAAGAAGCTTCCACCCCCACAAAAGTACCTGGAAAGATCACTTAGTTCTCACACTCCTCCTAAATCTCCTTAGTTAAAACAGCACCTAAGACTTCATTATAGCACCTAAAATATTTTAGGCAATTTTCCCATGATCCTATAAAGCCATAATTCCAATTATCTCATTTTCAGCCCACCCGAGATAGTTTAGCCTTGTTTGTTAAAGGAGCAGAGTTTCCACATTCCTTCTGCTTCGTGTCCTTATTTACTCCACTCTTCTAAACTGATTAGAGCAGTGATGTGTGTTTTATCTCAGCAGATACAATGAAAATCAGATTTTTACAAGTTTGGCTCTCGTAAAGACCTGGAAGGACTCGGTGACCATCAGTCTGGGTCCTTTCAGGCCTGGTAGTGTTGGGTGAGGCTGATTAAAGTGCATGTCACTGAAACACCTGGGGTGGATCAGCCACCCAGGGGTGGAGGTGTCCTGGCTGCTCCAGCACACAGAGGATCAGCCTGGGAGAGAGCTCTGGGAGGAACTAAACATGTTCAGTAGTGACTGGAGACCCAAGCGGTGACACACTCTGAGCTCCGGAGCCCCTGCTGGCACCGAGCTGCTTGTTCCTGCCTTTGTTCCCGAGCTGTGAGGGGTTCAAAGCCCAGCAGTGGGGATTATCTGCCGGCTCCACCCTCTGCTTCCAGCGGTACCTGTGGGAACTGTCGAACGTTTGCATCTCGAACACAGGGAATGCAAAATTCCCTTTGCTCTGTTTTGCTTGGCAGAGTCAGATCAACCCATCTGCAAGTCGCCTCCCTTGCCTTTCTGGAGCATCCAACAGCAGAGCCTGGGAAGGATTTCTGCCTGTGCTTCTCAGGGGTATCTAATCCATTCCCAGAGCTCAGTTCCTGGTGAAGATGTGCCTGGCATCTTCCAAAGGAATTCGGTGCCTCTTCCAGTGTACTGGGATTCAGAGATTTTCTTTTTTGTTTTCCTCCCAGATTCTGTTGCAACTCCCAGTGTGGAAGAGCATGAACTTCCATCAGCACAGGCCAAAGGATAAAATCCACAGACTGGGAACTGCTCTATGAAATTGCAAGTGTTGGTGTGTGACAGGCCCTAAATACTGAACACAAACTTTGGGATTTAGATGAGGGGTTGGAAATAGACTCCTTCAGAGGCAAAGACACGGGTGGCTTGGATAAGGTGTAGCAGCTATTCCTGTAACACCTGGAATAGTGTGAGGGACAACTTTGGCAGGATCTGTTCAAAGGCTGTTTGGTCCAGTTTTCCTTCTCTGTTTTTTTGTTGTCTCTCAAGGACAGGGCAGACAGTCTGAGTAGTTTTTTGCTGGTTTTCAATGATGCCCACTGAAGCAGGAGCTCAAGTACAGGACAAAGACTGTTTTTAAAACAGTTAGGCTTTACTGCTTGGTGATATTTTTTCAAAGTACATTTACTGAAGATTTATGTAAAATCTATCTTTTGTCTACT
This sequence comes from Platyrinchus mystaceus, assembly GCA_035041135.1. Taxonomy (NCBI): domain Eukaryota; kingdom Metazoa; phylum Chordata; class Aves; order Passeriformes; family Tyrannidae; genus Platyrinchus; species Platyrinchus mystaceus. The sequence goes on along the minus strand of JAWWLV010000061.1, from coordinate 7,324,730 downwards.
TAAAATATGTCAAATGGATGTACAGGGCAAAATTTAATGCATATGGGTTTTCATTATTTTAAATCATTTGCAATATAAATGATTTACTTTGACATCAGACCTTTGTTCTTTGGCTGTCCACCATAAATTGAGGCCCACCCAAATTTCCAGTCTTAGCTATATTTCTGCATTCCCTCCCCCAGTATCTATAATCTCGGTTCTGTGATTCTTCATGTAAATGACTTTCAACAGAGAAAGGAAGGGAACACATAATTTGCCTTAATACAGGTAATTTTGAAAGGGGAGCAAGACCTTTACATGAGGAATAGTTGACAGCTGTGGAAAGGGGAGAACTAATGCTCATGGAACTGAAAGTCATCCTTGATGAGAGTGGTGAGAGCTACTGATCACCCAAATGTGACCAAATGGACTTTTTGTGCAGTTGAAACTGCCAGAGGTGATCGACTTCTATCTTTCTCTTTCTGAATTTTTTCATGTCTTTTTAGTGCCCTTACATTTATAATGCAATTAATTAATCCAACTCTGGCCAGTTAATGTTGTGGGCAACCACTTGGAAACCTGAGGTATTGGGGTAAGCCAGGCTCCCCAAGGTCACTCTGAAAGTCCACTGTGAAGAACTGGTGACACCTGACACCCAGATCTGTGTTTTCATGACAGACTTGCTCCCAACAGCCATAAAAATCTTGAAGCACCCGGACTTTTTGGAAGACCTTGTGGAAACTGCCTTCATTATTGTGTTTGCCAGTTGTCCTGTGACAGTTAATGGGTACAGACCTTTGGACCCATCACAGCCTGTATTTGAAGCGTTCCCAGCCCAGTAGTTACTGAAAATTGTTGCCACTGAACGGCTCTTCTGTAGCTACACTACAAGAATTAAACCCCTGACCTCAGCCCAGTTCTCATTCACTGATGTCATCTCTAAACCTGCAAGATCAAGTCTCTGCTGAGCCTCTGATTTCTACTCATGGAACTGAGAGACAGTTCAGCCTGAACCAAACATGGCATTTTTTGCAAACCTGCCACACCACATATCTCAGCCTTGACACAACCCCCTTCCTGCTCTGTTTTCACAGTTTCATGCATTATTGCTCATGCATGTAGTTTTTAAGAATACATCCCACATTTGACCTGCCTGAAGAATTGTAGCAATTCTGAGCAATATCATAAATTACAGAACATCCTAAGGGCATTCTCCCTGCTGACATCCAGGCTATCTGTGTGATCCTGTAGCTACAAGTGTGTCTGACAAGGCCCATTTCCCTCTTTGCTGCCTTTCCCACAGTGCTTGTGCTAAACCAAACACCAGCACTGCCAGCAGTTTAACCCTGGGGTCAGAGCAGGGGCAGATGATGTGGTGAGCCTGCCTGTCCTTGCCTCCATTCAAGCTTCCAGGGGCTCTGCCACCACGAGATCCAGTGAGAAAATCTCGGTGTGCTTCTGATTTATGTGCAAGAGTGCAGAGGAGAGCAAAAGCTTTTAGTATCTTGGGAAGTAGTTCGGGATTAAGGCCAAGGAAAGGACAGTCATGTCATTTACATCCCAAAAAAAAGAAGACTCGAGTGACAGTCCTGGCTCCTGAACTGTTTCTGGGCTGGCAGATGCTCCCAGTCCTCTTGGCAGATCCTGCAGGAGTTAATGGGCCCATTTAGATCCCCTCCTGCACACCACGGCTCAGCTTGACCGTTTGGAGGGAGGCCTGGCTGTGATAATTCAGCATTTTTTCCTGAAATGAAATCAGGGAGTGCATTTTAATATTATAAGATCTCTGATGCTTTCCTGTCAGGAATCTCCAGTGAACCCAGCACTTCATTCCAGATGTGGCTGAGGGAAGAAAACCTTATGCAAAGTGCAAGGCTGACACCTGGAGGGACTGTGAGAGGCAGCCGGGGATCCTGGAGCAGCCAGACATCCTGCAGCACACACAGTGGGGTGAGGAAGGCTCAGGGGTTGCCAAGGTCCTGGGATTTGGAACTGCTCTTTTCTACTGAAGGGGTGCTTTCAATATCCTCCCTCTCCCCTTTTGCAATAAAGAAAAATCCAGACTTCTATTTCAGATTTTCCACGTCTATTTTTAGGAGAAGAAGCGTAGAAGCTGTGACTGTGTCACCTAATTATTCACTTCCGTGCTCAGGAATGTCTGGATCAAAACTTACCTCGCTCAATAAGCTGCTACAAATAACACACAGTTATATTTTCAGCTGGTTGCTCTAGTATATTTGAATTGCTGGGTATCAGACTTCCTGCTGCTTTACCATTTGTGTAACTCTGTGTTGAGTTTCTGGAGCACAGACTTGCAGGGCAATTCCTGCTGTCAAAGCTGCAGCTGGAAGATTTGGCATCAGGTAGAGCTTGTTCTTTTCATGTCTGGTTCTGCCAGCACCCATGGTGAGGCTTTTCTTCAAGCTGATCCTAATCAAGGAATGCAAGGCAGCTTCTGGGACAAAGTCTTCATGCTTTTGGAAGTTTGCTTTCCAGCCTGGCAATCACCCATTCACAGCACTTACTCAAACCTTTTCAGTAATCTCTCTTCTCTGCCAGGAATTGTCTCAGTGTTAGTGAATGCTTGTTTTGCTTGATCTAATTTTAGCATATGTTAATAACTGAGTTATTTACTGTGCTGACATTACCATACATTTCGTATCTCACGACCCAAAGATTATATGTCCATTACATCTCTTTAATTCTCTTTGTCATTGCCAGTGTGGTTCCAATCATCATCAAATTTGCTTAGCAGGGAGTAGTTGTTTGTGGAAATGGGAAAAATAAACCAACAAAACCCCACAAGCAACAGTTACTTTCAGAACTGTTTTCTGCAGTTTTACTAACCCACCTGCAGTGCAGCTCCCCGAGCCCCCACGTGTCTCCTCTGGTGTCCCTCAGCATTGTCTGCATTGCTTTCCCTTCTCACCTTCACACTCCCAAAGCACTGTGGATATTCAGTTCATCCCAATGAGTCTATAAACCACTCCAGCCATTCCCCACCCAGACCACTTAAAAGGTGAGCCACGAAAACTGGGGAACAAAAAAGAGGCACCTTGAAAGCTTCAGGATTTGGGGTGTGCTGGGGGTGCTGCTTTTCAGCCCAGACACCTGGAAGTCTAATTCCACCTCTGTGGCTGCTGCTTCCTCAGTGCTTCCCATTAACTGTGCCATGACTAACGAGGCAGTAACGCCTTTCTTCCCCCACACCCCAAGAATATTGCCTGTTCTGGGTTGCCAGTTGTGCTGAATTACACTGGATCCCTGCTTACTCAGTGATGTAGACAAAAAACAATTCAAGATCAAGGGTGAACCCTGGCCACTAAACTTGTTTCACTTGTGACTCATTCCAGACTTAAAAACCTGGCTCTTGCTGACATTTTATTAACCCAATTTGTCATCCTCCTAACCCCCATTATCCAACCCAGGCAGATTATTTACTTTGAAAAGATGTGCAGATAGCTTCCATGCGAATCCTAAGTAGATCCAGGTGCCACAGCTAGATTCCAGAGGGAGTTACAGTCATGAGAGACATGTGCTGGTAAAATAACTTCTAGATGCTTCCAAACTCAATGACATTCTCCCTGTTTAGATTTTGTCTGGACTCTCCTTCCCGCAAAGCCAGCCTGGCACCAGCATGGTGAAGTGCCCAAGTCCATACCTTCAGGGCTGTGTGTGTTCCCAGAGAGGTCAGCAAAGGTAAAATTAGGCATATTCTAAAGTTAAGCACATACTAAAATATCCTCCTGCTTTGGAGTTGGAATCTCTGCCTACCCCCTCCTAAGCAAATCCCTTTGAATCTCTGCATTTTTCCCAAAATAAAGCATTCAAGTCAAGAACCAGCTTGCTGCCTTCCAGAGAATTCATCATTTCCAGTTTGCAAGCTTGAAGAGAGAAATCCAGGAAGCATCAATAAATCTACTTTGACAGTGGAGTAAAGAGCTGCAAAAGGAGTAACCTGTCAAGGTAATGTGACTTAATTTCTCACAGAAAGATCCATTCTTATAAATGAAATAAAAATGCCAGCAAAGTCAAATAGCAGGAAGTGTCACACTTGATTGTCTCTCAGTAGGACAGAAATTAAATAAAAAGAAGGCAAGGTAAATGACAGGGTTTTACATTTAGCAAGGGAAGTAATAACATAGAATAATAACATCCACTGAGAATCTATGCACAGCAACCCGGGTATGACAAAGGTGTGTGTTCCCACAGAAACATTTATTTAATGTGCACATTTTTCCTTGGACAAAAGGCGGGTTGAGCGCCGGGAGCTGAGGAGCGGTGGAGATGCTGGGATCGGACATGGGGGGGCAGCCTTACCTGCGGATTGTCTGAAACACCGCGGCAGGCACTGCGGGCGGCTCGCTTTGGCCTCCCAACTTCCCAAGCCAAGCTCTGGAGCTTTGCCCCTTCCCAAACAAGGGACCCGTCCAGGTTTCCTCATTCAGAGGGCGAGCGCTGTCCCTTTAAATAAGCGCAGAGATCTCAGCCCGAGCGGGGACTGGAGCCCCGGCTACCCACGGTTATGAAACCTCCCATTCAGAGCTCGGGGGCTGCTGCTGCACTCCGAGGTTAATAATCAGTTTTAATATTCACTTAGGGGGCTGTAAAAAAAGAATGAAAATTTCCTAATTTGAAAATGGACTTGATTGGCAGCTTTATTATCTCTGTAAGGTGCGTGGCATTCCACACAATCAAGTCGTTTTTTTAAATAATCTCGCTGCTTAAGTCGTACACGCTGCTAATTGCATTTTAATAAGTCTCTTTAAAATCTTTCCATATTTTTTAATATCCTAATATTAGATAAGTGATTGCTGGGGACACTGGAGGGCACTGAAGTTTATAGAAAGAGGAACACCATAATGAAGCTTTATTGGGATGGCATCACCAAACAATTGCTGTGATAGCAACACTCCCAAGCTTGGACAAGTGCCAGCCATTCCCCCCCTGGAACTGACTCAGGCAGTAGCCTCTCTGGCTCAGGACTGACGCAGAAAATGGATGCTTTCTGCCTCATAAAATGGCCTCTTTCCGGCTTGGAAGTGACTGAGGAACTGTCCACTTTGGATTTGGAAAGGGCTTGGGAACTGGTTTTTCTCCATTGAACAATGACTTTGAAACACACTTTTGTTTTGTTTAGTTCTGGCTTGAAACTATAAAAGTTGTCAGGATTTTTGGTTGGTTTTTTGTTGTTTGTTTTTTAATTGGGTCAGGGTTAGACAGAAAGAAGGAAGATTGTTTTACCAGCTCTATATGGTGGCAGATAACGTGACAGGCTTCAATGGAATTAGAAAACCAAGGTTGCAAGTAGAATAGATGAAATTTCCATCTCAAAGATTAAGATGAGAGAATATTTGGGGAAAAATGTACTTTGGTGTTGGGTTATGGAGTGTCTGTGTCTCACACAGGGTACAGAGAGTATTATCCAAGAACACCAGTCCAGACTCAATCACACTAAAGTTAAAAAAGGCCAAACAAATAAAATAAACCACCAAAGAAATCGGACAATAGTGGGGCTGAACTGAGAGGCTCCAGTTTCAAGCACCCAGAACTACAGAATATTTCCAACTCAGATCCAACCAGGATCCTGCGTGTGCATCCACAGGGTGAGCTGTTCCAGCAGTTACAACCCAGTGGTGCAGGAAGGTGCCCCACGACATTCCATATGCAGAGTCCAACATTTTCTGTGGGAAGTCTGTCCTTGGATAAAGTGCTGTCTTCTCTATATATCTGTTTTCTCTATGTATTTAAGTCGTGTTTCTCCAAATTATCGGTTGGGCAACTAACACCGGTTTCAGTGTAATTTAACATCATGATCCATGGGGGGTGGGGGAATATAATCCCAAATTAGTGTGTAACTGGCTTCTAGGGAACTTGACCGGGATAAAAGGCCTTTTTTTTTTTTTCTCTAACCAAATGGCAGTGCCAAATTTTACATTATATTGCATTTTGTCCTCTGCAATTCATGCACTGGGACCTGAGATCAGAAAGTTATTTTGAGAACAGTAATGACTTTAATGTACTGCCTGCTTTTATATGTTTTTTTTCCTCAAGTCTTGTCTTCTGAAATCATACTATAATAAATCACAGTGTCAGTTTTGGTTTAAAAAAAAAATCAAGCTTCTGCCAGTTCAGTATGAGTAAAGAAAACCAAAAAAAACGTGCTATCTTCTTAAAGACTCAAAACTTAGGAAAGAAATACAGAGAATCTATAATTGATTTTTTTTTTCCTTTCAAGTCTGATAATATTTAAGTAAAGTTCTTTTTGGAACCCAACTATAACTTTTAATACTTGAAATGGACAATACTGATATAAACATCTTGCATTAGTTTGTTTGAAAGTGAGCCATTTTCTGACTAACTGAAGATCTGTTTGTCTATCCATGTGTTTCTTCTGTACATCATCAGAGAATCCTTGGACTCGGTCCATCGTATCTGTAGGTCTGATCTTATTCCCACTGAAACCCAAAGGAGTTCCGTCACTGACTCCCAGTTAAAAATGGATCAAGACCAATTTTGCCATATAGTGTGAATAAGAATAGTTCGTTAAGAATAAATTTCTAATTACTAGTTGTGCATCTTTCTGGTTTTAAGGTGTACGAGATGCCACTGTAAAGGAACCAATGTCTCTGGCATGAGCCATGAAGTAGAAAAGAGTTGTCAGTTTACAAAATTTCCTGTCTTCCTCTCTTCTTCTCCCTTCTTTTTTTTTTTTTTCCCTTCTGGAAATCAGAGCAGAAGGTCTTGTTTCACACTGACAGGCTGGGAGGCACATGTTCAGCGAACTTCTGCACAGGAAGTAAATGTCCAGGTCATATTTATCCCTTTTCATGTGGTTCTTTTAATCCCCCAGATTGGGTTTCAGAAGAGTTTTACAGTTTCAGTTTTACAAAGCAAACCTTCCTTTAATGTTGGCATTTTAAAGAAAAAGCTTCAGTCAAAACATGTGTGTTTTACATCAGCCAGATGTGACGTTTGGGGGAACAGGCCACAATGTGGCAGCCAGCTCCTCTGTGAGAGCTGGCGGGGTCGGTGTTGGACATCAAATGGGAGCTACTGGTCCCTGGCTGGGGGATCAGCCTGCTGGCTCTGTCACCCAGTGCAAAAAGTTATAAAAATAATAATAATAACTTTATAAAAAGTCCCCAAGAAAGTTGAAGATCAGAGCATGGCCAGCATTGCTATGACTTGCGCCCCAGTAACCCACATGGCCAAATTACAGAGCACAGCCCTGCTGTACGCAGACCTGTACACCCAAAAATTTATTCTTGCCTAAAAATGGTTGATTTAAAGCAAAGCAAGAGGTGTTAGGGGCAGCAGATACACGTTAACATGTCCAGCACCGCACCAGCAGCCAGTGGTTACTCCAAATATAAAACCTAAGTCTGTACAACTTCCATGGAACATCCCTGTCCCTGTAACCTGCTCTTTCAAGGGTCTAGCTTTTGCCATTTTAATTTAAAAACAAACATACAATGAAACAGAATCAGAAAGCTCTTGGCTTACTCGAGGATCTACCTCACAGCCATGCCAGGTGAGGCAGGTTCCTTTTTCAGCTGGACCCTCTAAATTGGGGTCAGCTGTGACAGGGTGGGGCCTTTTTTTCTGCCTCTACAAGCCCTTCCTGGCAGTGTTCTGGGGACACAGGTGGAGTTTGCGCTGGAGAGAGGGTTTTCAGCTGTCCGTGCTGTGGTGGTTGGGTCAGGGCTGCCTCAGGGGGAGGCTGAGAGTGGGTGAGGGGACCCTGAGGCAGCTGCTGTTTCTCACCATTTCCCACCATTTTTGCCAGTCCCAACAGCCGCCGGTGCCTCAGCAGGAGCAGGTGTCGCTCTCCTGCCATGGCTGCCTTTCCTCCTGCTCTGTGCAGCAGCATCTGGCTGTGTCATCTACATGGAACCTCAGTATTGGGTGTTGGGCACCCTGGCCACCATTTTGTGACTGTTGGAGCCCCCTGAGCGGCCCCTCAGGCGTCGTTGCTGCTCTGAGCTGAGGCAGTTGAGGATGAGCTGAGGCAGTTGAGGAAGACCTGATGATGACCTGGGGCAGTTGAAGATGACCTGAGGTGGCTGAGGAAGAGTTGAGGCAGTTGAGGAAGACCTGAAGGTGACCTGGGGCAGTTGAAGATGACCTGAGGCAGTTGAAGGTGACCTGAGGTGGCTGAGGAAGAACTGAGGAAGAGCTGGGGTGGCTGAGAAGGAATTGAAGCACCTGAGGAAAGGCTTAGGCAGCAAAGGAAGAGCTGAGGCAGAACTGAGGAATCTAAGGCCTGAAAATTCATCTTATCAGCGTGTGTGGCCTCCAGGCCCCTCAGATAGCAGGTGCCTCACCCCCTGCCACCGCCTCACAGGTGTCTGCCATTCCCTGGGCAGGAGACCCCCGAGGAAGCACCTTCAGGAGGCAGCCCATGGGAAGCTCCCCACAGCGTCACTTTGGGACAACCTGAGGAGAAACTTCTTCCAGAGACACCTCTGCTGGTGTCACACTGCGCCTGGTGACATCTGGGAGAGCTTTTGCTGCTACCAAGGACTGTGTGGCACCGGCAGCCGTTGTGGGAGCCCTGGGAAAGCAGCTCTGTGTTTCTGCTCCGGCACCAGCAATGAGTGAGTATTTGCTCTGTTTTCAAAAATGCATCCCTATTTAAGGACCTTTTCTTGGTCAGTAAGATGCAGGGCTGGCTTTCGAATCCTCTGGAATAACAGCTGTGGTCCCTTGAGTTAACACCATTAATTTTTTCCCTTTAAGTTTTGTGTCAATCCAGGGTCACTGGCCTCCAGGCCTGGGCTCTCCATTGATCTCCTTGAGGGATATAAATAGGTTTTCCACAGAGTTGCCTGCTTTCCTGACTGTAGCTAGGTATAGATTTTGTCTTTACTGTGGCTAAATGGTATGGTCAGATGGCTTGCAGTAAATTTGGCAGGGGTTAATTTAGTGTCCTGGAGTCTGTGTGATTGGATGGAGTGGGGCTGGAGTGAATCTGAAGTAAGTATACTTTATAAGCTGTCCTGTACAATATATCACTTCATAATATCCCTGAGGAGAGCCTATAAGACTGGCTTATTCCTTCATGAGGAGCTGGGTTGAGCAGGACCATGTTTGGGCATTGGGATTATCTGGATAGTGTACTTGGCTGGAGCAACTATCTGCCTCTTCTCCTGGGAGCAGCAGAAATGCCATAAAAACAAGAAAAGCTGGGTAAATTATGGGCTTTAACTGAATTAATCCAAGCTTTTTGGACTGACTGTGCCAAGGCTGAGGTGTCTTTTAGAGGATTTAGCAGGTATTTTATTTGGTGGAACCAGGTCTTGCTCTCAGAGTTGGCTGGATTTGTGTAAGCATGCTACAAGTTTTTACTCAACTCATGTGCCCCCATTTCTCTTTGGCTGGTAAATGTCTTCACAGATAGCCCGAAGAAATCAACATAAACATACGTAGTTGTGTTTTTCCTTTTGAAGTGCGTGAGTATCGAGAGCTTGATTGTTATTTGTCCTTGGGTGTTCCTCTTATCTCCACTCCAGATTTTTACATCTTGTTAATTGACAGTGTTGCTATCAGGCTTTGCTTTGCGTTTTTTTAAAGCACTCTGACAGAAGTTAAACTTGAGCTTTGTGAAGCTCTTTTTTGGAAGTACCAATTATCAGCAGTTTCCTCTGATATCACTTGTATATCTGGCTCTTTACCACCTCTATAAATTGGTCCTGAAAACAAGGAACAGGCTAAGCTTTTTTCTGACATCATCTGTTAAAGCTAGGACATTCTCTATGGATAACTGGATTAACACCTGGCCAAATTCTTGTCTGAAAACTGCCCTAACAGGGGACAGAAACAAACCCCAATATGTTATGACAGGAAATGGACTAATGACAACAGTGACCCCCTTTCCAGACCACTTGTCCCT
>JAWWLV010000061.1:7236238-7303458 GCA_035041135.1 Platyrinchus mystaceus | reverse complement strand
ATTCCTGACTTTAGGACTGCTCTCAGAAGCAGGTGGCTCTAGAAACTTCCTAAGGAAAAAGGAGTCCCCTCTTCCTGCGGAGCAGCCAGTGTTGAAGCAGAGTCTGAAGCAGCAGATGGGCCCAGCTGTGCAGATTGCAGTAGGAGCCCAGGCAGTGGCAGGACTGAGCTCTGCCCGTGCAGGGGGTGGAAAGCAGGGCAGCACTGAGTGTAGCTAATTATGTGGAGTTGGGAAGCAACCCCTGGAGTATGGAGAGTGTGTACTGGAAGCTGAGTAGGGACCCTCCTTCCCCCCAGTAGTCTCATCCAGCAAGTGATGGCACGTGCATTGCTCACTCCTGTGCAGGGCAGGTGTCATAAAGCTAGTTTGTTTATATTATGGCAGCAACAACAGATGCTGGATTTATTCTCCAAGATTTAGGTGTGCTGTGCAGAGACCAACTAACTTTAAAAAAGCAGAAGTCAACATAGATAAGGCAAGCACCCCAAAAAAGTAATGGTTGAAAAGAGCTACATAGAAAGCATAAGTGACTCCTTACTTCTGCATCTTCCCTCTCTCTCTCCTAAAATGTGCACAAATGTACAAAACCCATTTTCTTTACTACTCATTCAAAAGTATGAAGTTTATTTCCCTAAATACCATCTCACCTTTGGAGCTGGAGTAAATTCCCGCCCAACCTAAAAATTGACCCCATGATTTCTTTGAACAAGCTTCCACAGCCACCTTGTAATGAGAACAGTGGTAAACTGCTGAGGAGCCCTTTGTGGTACCCTGTTCCATCAGCTGCTCTAATACCTTTTTGATTATCTCAGTGGACACAGATATAAATGCTGCGCCTTGGATCCCTCACTTGCAAGCTATCTCCATTTTTTTTGCATTTTCTTTTTAAAATAAAAATGACTGCTGATGTTTATGCCCCTGTAATACATTATGTATTATTTTGTTTTAAGCGCTGCCTTTTGCATCCTGACAGTAACAATAAAATGTGAGTATGGGATTCCTAATACAGACAGACTAATGTTTCCACTGCTAGCCTTCCCTATCTCTTCTTTTTTTCTTTCTGCTCTCTAAGCACTTTTCTAAAGGCTCCTTTTATATTCCTAATAAAATTAGAGCAAAATACATCGATTTACTGGAAAAGAGGGTTTGGGTTTTTTTCCTTGGTGATAGCACTTTTTCCACCACCCACCTCTTAAAAGTGCTGGTGAATATTCCATGTAAAAGACCTCCAGTTTCTTCTTATTTGGTTTGTTTTTGGTTTTTTTTTTAATCAGTTTCCCTGTAATTTTTACCCCCTTGGCTCTGAGAATACTCTGCTTGTTGCACCCACTACAGACCATTTTGTCTATGCTGATCTTCTGAAGTAATTGCCTTTCATTAATGCATTTTAGTCATATCTCCAAATACCAGTAAATGGCTGGTCTCCTCATACTGGGAACTGATCTGGATGGGACCTTTTTGCTCCTTTTCCATCTACAGGTTGTGCAATCCATATCCTGATGTCTGACTTCCATTTTAGTGTAATGGATCCCCCTTACCCCACTCCTTTTTGCCTCTTAAACCAGGCTGAAGCAGCTGTAGATTATCTGATCAAACTCTGTGTTGGTGTCACACTGCTGTAGGAAACCTTACCTAATAAAATTAGTCCTGTTGTGGTCACACTGCTGAATCTCATGGTTGGAAGTTGTGCTTTGGGTTCTTTATCTCCTATTGAGATTTGGGTTGATCCCATTGTTTTGAGCCTGCTTGCAGTTACAATAAGGGGAGGGAACAATGAAAGCCCATTGAGTTTGTTCATACTCTGCACCACTGGAAACCTTTCAGAACCCTTCACTGTGCTTTGGGGATTTTAAATTTCCGAGATATTCACTTAGTTATGGAATAGGCTAAAATCTGTCATGCTGATTTAATGAGAGAGGAGGGGAGGGAAGAGACACAGACACACAAAAAAAAGCAATTTTCCTTGTAACAGTTGTGTTAAAATATTGATACAGATGCATAGTGGAAAAACTTAACGAGTTGTTAGTGTTAGAAATAATGCCAGCATTAGACATCTCTTGTGTGCAGAGTTTCCAAGATGGTGTTTAGCATTTCTGGGAAAGAGATCTCATGAGAAATGTGGGATTGCTGTACCTGGATCAGATCAGTGACACTTCAGTCTGGTGTCCTGTCCCAGGGCATCTAAACTGCCCTGTCCTTTACCACAGCAGGTAGCACTGACAGCAGCCACAGTGCACTGGAGACCTGGCAGTTGTTAGCAAAAGCTCAGAGTGAGGTTGGGTGCTCAATGTTCTCGAGTCCCTTTATGCTGCATCTCCTACCCAGGGTACACCTCGAGTTCAGAACCCACATCTGGTGGTTAAGGCAGTACATTGGCACACACACTGTCCAGTCTTGATTCCAAACTGCTGCAAGCTTTGGGTACCTCGGGCACATCACTTATCTGTGCATTACCTTTATAAAATAATTTTTCCCTATTTCTCCATGGAGTGTCCACTGGCTCTGTAGGGTTGCATACACAATAGAAAATACATCTTTTCCATACTTTTTTACTGTCTTGAGTGCTGTGATTCCCTGATTTTGATTAAGGCTTCAGCTTCTGATACCCAGATGCTGTTGCTGCTTGGGTTCTTTGTCAAATTGAGATGTCTCAAGCTTTTCAGATGGTGAGCTTTCCTTGGGGCTGTGTGTTCTCTGGAATGCTACAGCTTCAGTTTGGGTTTAACAAAGAGATGTGGATACCATGTGGATATCTGCAATAATAGAGACTTCAGAGTGACCCACAAAGTCTTTTCCAATGCTGTCCCCTAGTCCTGGGCTCTTCCACTGGTTCTTACTCCTGGAAAAGTCACCAAAATAATCCATTCTGCAGAGCATAAACCAAGACAAACTGGGTATGCTGGGCTCTGTTAATGCAGACCTCTATCCATCAGAGACTCAGCTGAGACCACTAAATCTGAGCATTCCTTTTAAGATGAAAATGAGAAAGGAATTAATTTTAATGAGTGATGTTTTTGCTGCTGCTTGCCCTGTCGTGTGTGGCCTCTGTGTAGGCAGTGTGATCTGCCATCATGTCAGTGCTCCATGATCAAACCCCTTCCAAGGGGGGATACTTTACATGTGTTTCTGTGTCAATTCCAGTCCCTGAAGAACGTTGCCAATCCATTAAGAGCCTGGCAGGCTGTACTGGGAAATGCTAGCATGAGCAGAGAAGAGAGAGGCCAGCCTGAGAATAAGGAGGAAGGAAAGATTAATCTGAGCAGAAATTCTGCATCCAAAAGGATTTCCAGGGGTGTATTGTCTTCAGCTTGTACTCTGCAGAATGGTGTTCACTTTGCTGAAGGGCTTACCCAGATGACTTCCCAGCAGAAGAGATTTCTCTTAGGACTGCAGACCATTCCTGTACTGTGCAGTTTGCTTGGCATCCCTGGCTCTTGCTTGCCAATACCTGGTATTTTAGAGACCTGAGGTAACTAGGAGTGTGCTGGGCTATGCTCTTCAACAATCTGCTTCAAATGTAATGCTGGAGCCTTCTTAAATACTGACTCTTTGGATATCTGGCCCCCGGTGTTACTGAAGGCAGTATGGCTCTGGGTTGGGTTCAGTAAGTGTTGGTTCCTGGCCATGGTCAGAAATCAAAGACAAAACTGAATGTTTCTCTTCAAACTGACTGTTTTTCTTTCAGTATCTGTCTCTACAGAGAACAAGGACTAGGCAATCCTGCTGCCGTGGTATCTGTGGCTGCCCCTTGTGGGCTTCTGAGAGTGGACTGGACCCAGAGATACCCAAATTGTTTTGCCTTACTTTAGGTGGTCTGACACTTGCAGGTATATGGCTCCCAAGCAGAAGGGATGAAAGGCTAGCCCTTTCCATTGGGAGGGATGTCAGGATAGGGGTGTTTTATACTAAAGAAGGGAAGTGGGGTGAGGGTCTCCTGTGGGCTCTATAGTCTTTCTAAACCAACTCTGGGCTTGAAGGAGGATGCACAGTGCAGCATGTGGAGGCTCAGTCCAGGTTCCTGTCAACAGCAAATAAATCTTCAAAAGTCTTCTCACATTTGAAATTAATTGGTGGGGGAGGAAGGGCAGTAGCTTTTAATATACATCACTTATCTGTAGATAGATCTGCACAAGCCCCTCCTCTGTGTCCCCTTATGTCAAGGCTTTAGTCTGAATTATTCCCCTTCCCATTACCAAAAAGGCTTCTGTCTCCCACTGCTGAAATCTCTGCTCGTTTAAGCAGGAGGGAGTGATGGCTCCATCAAAAACCTACCAGGTGTCCAGAGGTGGCAGTGGTAATGGAGCAGCAATGTTGGAATTGAAAGGACAAGGAGCCTGTGAAGCAGGGGGATTGCTGCAGCACTGCCATTAACTGCTCCTGGGTAAACGAGCAGCACCAGTGCCAAGCTTTCAAAAGCTGTCTTTCTCTTTCCTGGGGAAGTTCCAACCTGATTACCAAGTGCCTTGCCTGAGATACACCTTAGAAAGGAAGCATGAAATATATAGAAGCATTTTTCTTTTGAGAGGACAAAGAGAGGTAATTTCTAGCCAGTTTTCTTATGCTTGCACCATTTTGAGTGAAAACTGCTCAAGGTACCTGCCATATTGCACACTGGTTATGGAAAGAGGCCCCAACCTGTTTCCATTCTCTTTACTGGCATTACCTTTATGAAGGAAAGTGGAATATCCTTCTCTACCTGACCTACCAGCCTATGTGAGCATAGCTTACCACTGGACTCTCATGGGAATACTGACTGGTGTTGCCTTCCGGGATCCCAGTGTGACTGACCCAGTAGGGCAGGAGTTGTGTGTTCCTGGTGCAGACTGAGCTATTTAGTTCCTTTCTGGCCGGGACCCCGACTACACCCTGTGCTGTGGGCTGCTCTCCTGTAGCCATTCCCCTCGGAGCACCAGTGCCCCACAAACCACATGCCCTGAGCTCTCCATTCAGGTTTGCCTGTCTTCAAATCCCAGTTTGCCTGGTCCCTCAAGCAGGCTCGGAGAGCAATCAAAGCCACTGCAGCGCAATTTCCGACTGAGAATTTCCTTCCTATTTCTGAGCCTGTGTGTGTGTGTGTGTGTGTGTGTGTATTTACGTGTTTAAAAAAAAAAAACAAACCCCAAACATTTTGGTTTTGTGCACTAAGCACTTTTGAGGGTGATATGGGGCCCTGTAATACGGAGGTTTATAACCTCCTCAGCTAATGCTCTCTGACACTCTGTTTTGATATCATTACTACATTATACTCACAATTTTTGAGTGAAAAAATACAGTACTTAGAAAGTCGAAATTCATAAATAAATTCATGTCAAACCGCACTTAATATTGATTTTGTTAGTGTTCAGATTCAATAATAAGGTACTGCGTGCATGAATATTTAAATATAATCATCATTTCTGCATCTCCTAATGGCCTCTGCTCTTCTACACTCAATTTAAACACAATTTAAAAACTATAATGTATTGAAAAATACTAGGATTTAGCAATAAATCACCATTGGGATACTCCAAGCCTTTTATAGGATGGCTCAATATCTGCTTCTCAAGGGACAGCACAATTAGATTCATGTTTTTAAACTTCTCAATTATCCATATACCATAATTTTATGTGAAAGTTTGTTTCTCTTCCTCCCCCCTCCACCCCTGCTCCCCCTCCTCACCCCCCACCAGATACTCTCCCAGTAGGAAGCGGAGAAATCGCTAAGTGTTCTCTTAGCTGGGTTAGTATAGTAAAAAGGAGTCAAAGGTCACAGTCCTCAAACTGAATTAAATCCAGAGGCTGTCAGGGAAAGCAGAACGCTGACTCACTTAATCACATTATTTGGGGAAAAATCTAGGGGGAGGAAAGAGATAAAATGACTCAAAATGAACTCGCCAAGGAGGAAGCGGAGTTTTTATATTTATTTAAAAAGCAATATTCGTCTTTATCAAATAGACGCAGGGTGGTTCGATGGGGACGGAGCTGGCTGGACACTCGCGCAGTCGCAGGCGGGAGAGCCCTGGCAGGCAGAGTTCTCCTGAGCAGGACCAGGGAGGGGAGGATGCGGTGCCCTCGGCTCCTCCAGTGCCAGGCTGGGGGGGTGGTGGGTGGGGGGTGTTTCTGTAGTGCTGGTCGCTAACCCATCTGCACAGCACACCCTCGGAGGTAGGTCATTGTCATTATCCTTATCCTCGCTTTGCACAGGGGGAAACTGAGGCACTGCTGGGTTGAGGTCGTTACAGCAGAGCCCCAGTGGCAGAGCTGGGAGCTGCTCTTCGGGCTTCTGATGCTGGACCCTGTGCCCAAGCTATGTGGCCATTCTCTGCCTCCAGTGTCCTCGGAGCCTGTGATGGAGAGGGAGATAAAAAAGCTCCAGCGTCAGAATCTAAAATAATGGTGCCAACATCTCAGGAGAGCAGCAGAGCCCCATGGCTGCGGTGTGGGATTGACTCTGCTGGTGCTGAGAGTGGCTCTTTGGTTCTGCTGAGCGCGTTGCCATCAGATGTGAGGAAACGGTCAACAATGAGAGGAGGAGTGGAGGTGTGGTGTCTGATGGACATGGCCATGTCACTGGGTGACTCTGGCAGTGTCACACAGTGCCCTTGCAATGCTCTATAAATGGCCATGCGGGGCTGGCAGTCACAATTGGCAAGGGATCAAAGCATGGCCTGACACACCCTGATGGTGGAGGGAGGGCAGAGGGCTGCCGAGATGTACGGGGACTGCTCACCTTTAGGATCCCTAACCAAGCATCCAGAACTCCTCCAGGCCACCCTGTATCTGGCTGAGTTTTTGCTTATATTCTATATTTCACCTAAATCCATTAGAACTGGTTTCTAAAGAAGTTTACTGTCTTGCATTGGAACTAGTTTTTTTATTCCATACATCTGGCAAAGCGTCGGCTTCTGCTGCCTCAGGGTCACAAGCAAAGCTGTGAAGTCCAATGAGTAGGTAAAACAGACATGCTCAACAGTGGAAAACTCTAACCAAGATGAGATGTAGCCATTCTGTGTGCCAGGCCAGTGGGGTTTGAAGGTCTGTTCATTCATTTCTGTGGGAGGGGAAGACAGGGAGTTCCTTCCCTTGCTGGGCAGGAACCACTGTCACCTCTAACAGTTCTGGAGCTCCCTTGTCTAGCTCTGGTGTTGGTCTGAAAAATATGTTTGTAGTCCTATTACTAAATATTGTCCACCTTCCATTTACTCATGGGGATGAAGGGATAGCAGATTTCTCTTTAAGAAACAGGGAGGGAAGACTATTGTGACAATTATGTGGGTGCTTCTGGAGTTTTAAGAAGTTTTTTTTTATATATTGTTTCTGAGCTTCTCCAAAGTGTCAAAGAGTAGAAAAATCTTATCTGAAGGGAATTATGTGTATGGCAAATGCAATTCTTCACATGGATTTCACCAGTTTTTAAGTGGATTCCTTCTTCAAGTATATAGAGGGACTGTTGTGGGAGTGGAGTATTGGCACTATTGGAGAACCACTGGTACACAGCACTTGAGCTTGGTGGAAGCTGTTGGGAATGCACACCTCCATGAGTGGCAGATACGGACTTGCAGATGGAGGAGCAAATTCCAGAAGAGCCTCAGCAGCTCTCTGAGAAGCATGAGAGGAGGTGCTCAGGTACCCAGGGAAAAAGCTGGCAGCAAAAAGTGTTGAAGCTCTTTAATAGTTGCTCAGTCACAGCCTCTGCACAGCCACATGTGACACGGCAGCAGGAATTTCCTGTCCTGCCTAACGTGGTTGTCCCTTTCCATTAATTTTTGGGTGTCCACGAGGTACCCGATGCGGCTCACACTGTACCACGCGGTTGTATTTCCAGGACCGCCGTCCATCGCAGTAGTCGGAGGGGCGGTGTGGCTGCCGGGGTTTCGTTGTTGGTACGGACCGGCCCGCAGAGGAGCACCCGCGGTCTGCAGGGGGCGCTCTGGGGGCGCGGGGAGCCGGCTGGAGCCCCCGAGCGGCGGGGGGCACAGGGGTCCGGCTGGCATCCCCTCCACGTGGGCTGGGGTGGGGAGCCGCCTGGCATATCCCTCCGTGAGGGGTGCAGGGCTGCGGGGTCAGCCCAGTGCTCGCGGGTACCAGCTGAGCATTGTTTGAAACAAGTGTGCTCGGTGAAAAGCCACTGGTATCCGCGGCCCGTCCCAACAGATGTCACCAACAGATCCGTATTGATTCCGAGGCTGGGCCCTTGGCAGTGGTGGAGGCAGATGGCACGTTGCTAATAAGCAATGAGTGCTGCTGGCAGAGCAGTGAGGAGAGGTTGGATCAGTGGGATGGTGCGGTGGCACAGTGCCATGGGCGAGTGAGGGGCATCTTTGACCATCTTTGTCCTCTCCTTTTTCTGGCTCTGTGAAGTCTAAATTTCTTCACCCTCTCTCAACCTTTGTTTTTCTCTTTTCTCCCATTTCTACCCCTTTTTTCTTATCTGGTGCTCATGCCTTTGCCTGGAATGTTTTTTTGTTACCAGTAGCATCCCTTTCATGTTTATACCTCACTGTATCATGTTGGGTAAGAGAGAGACTGAAGACTGAGGACATTCCTGCTGGCTGTTATAGAAGAGTGTGGGTGTTACACTAGGCTTGAAAAAAAGGTCTATGGATCGCTTTGGATAAGTATCTTTGATTCCAAATGTGGTGACAGAGACTCATCACTGCTCAGCAGATTGGGGTTTTGACTGTTATCAGACTTGCTTGTTATCAGAACAGGTGACAGAACATGCAGCACCACACATGGGCTGATGCATGGACAGCAGGGAGCATGTGCACCCGAGCACATAAACGCTCGAGCTCTGAGGAGTGCTGGTACATCCCAAAGTGCCCATGTGCACTAGGAATTCTATTTATACATCAGGAATACTTGGGAAGGGCTCCTCATCTCCTACTTCCCACAGTCAGGTACACCTGGATGAACCAAGTGGTCACTATTGTATGTATATAAGGTTTCTCTACTATCTTGTGTGGCAACTTGGATGCCACACTAGGCTGTGAAATACCCATTTTTTTGATGGCAGGCAATTGGAAGGTATGGCTAAACTGAGACACTCCAACATGGTCGCTTTGCTGCTGATATTTTTTATTATTTATATAGACTGGCTGCCAGATTACATTGTGCCTAAATTCCTCTCCATCCCTTTTCCATTTCCTGCAGAAAGTGACCCAGGCTCAGCAACTCCAGCTTCATTTAGGGGTGCCACATACCACAAGACACCATCCCCAGTACCTGGGGTTACGTTCTTTAACCACATGTCCAGCAGATGGAGGCCACTGTTAGAGCCCACAGTGGTACCTGATGCCATTCTTATTGATCCCTCTGAATTAAATCTGATGATTAGAAGAAATACGGCCAAAGAAATACACTGAAGTGTGAAGGGTGGGTCCCTCAGTCTTTCAGTGGTGATCCAATAATTTTTATTTCAGTACTTAAAGGTCAAGAACAGTTGTGAGTTCCCTTTCCTGTGATAAGGGCTTTTGACTTCTATCTAAGCTGCAGCTCTCTTTGTAATTGTAATTTCTGGATTAGGGAAACAGCTTGATTCTCTTTCAGAGCCTAACTATGATAGCTAAAAATCTGGACTGGGGTGCAGCTCCAGGGAATCTGCTTGCAAAGGGGAGAAACTTTGAGTGCCTGTAGAAGCTGGCTCTGCATTTGCCCTCAAAGCTTCTATTTTCCAAAAAAGGAAAGGGCAAAAAAGCCTTGAACACTGATTCTTTGAAAGCTGTGAAACTTAGAACAGGTGTGAGCACAGGCAGCTGCCGGGGTGCTGTGTGCAGATATTCCTGCTAATGCCTCCTTAGAACTTAATCTCTGAAACCATCTGCTTATGGTGAGCACATGTCCCGGGGGAGGGGGGCAGCAGCAAATCCAGCAGCCCCACAACTCCTTCCTCTGTAGCCTGAGTGAGAATTTTGAATAGCAAAGCAAGATTGAGTTGTGTGTCAAGAGGCCTCATTCTCAGCTTTTATGAGGCAGGAGAACTCCCAGGTCAGTTCCCCAAGTTCGGGGTGGTTACTGGTGAGTCTGAGAGGTCGAGATCCGCTCACGACCATCCGAACAAAAACAACGCGAGCCCGGGTTTGGAACTGTCATCAGCAGAACTCTGTTCCCACAAATACATGGGGTCAATTCTTCTTACTTGAGGTCTCAGTCTGTACAAGATCAGCTAAAAACTCCAGCCTGTGCATTCCTCTGCTTTTCCAGTCTGAAGTCATTGTGGAGTTGAGTAAGTCCTTTGAGTTGTCACCTCTAGTGCAGCTCTCCTGATACTCTCCAATGGAGCCTCCAGCACTTATCTCTGAGTAAATCACTTTTCTTCCTCATGCCTTTCTTCTCCTCCTGTTCCTTTGTTTTTTTGATCTTCGGGGTCAAAAGCTCCAGGGTCGCTGTTCCTTGTTCAGCACTGTGTATGAGGGGCTCAGAGATGTTACTGTGCTAATAAGTGAGTCAAACCCACCTGCTGCTGCCTGCTGTGCTGCTTGCTTTTTACCTATGCACACTTGTTTGCAGAGGCCAAATTGCTCTCAGCTACTGCCCTGTTAATGAAAAGCTAGTTTATCAACTTAGGCAAAAGAAGAAAGCAGTATTGGCCACTGCTGCCCTGTGAGTGCTTGAAGCAGCACGGTGACAGGAATGGGTCATACTTCAGCCCGTGACTGAAGGGTCCCCAGCTTCAGAGAGACATTCAGGGCCTTCCCCTGCATTTGGTGCTGGCCATAAAAAATTGATCATCCTTTGTTACAGCTTCACTTCTGTCACTTTCCATCCCAGAGTCTGTTTTTTACAGAAAACAAGCTACATTCATCAAAAATGACAGAACACAGACTTAATGTAATCATGTATGGGAACATGAATTGCAAATGCAGAACACAAGCACTAAAATGTATTTTCCATTACTGCCACAAAATGAAATAATCATGAACATTTTCCCCAAGAATGAGAACACATGTGGAGTACACTGACACCTCCAAATCTGCTGCTGTGCCCCGGCCTCAGGTGCAGGTGGGCAGAGATCTGCCGGTATCAGAGGAGGTGGCTCTGTTATAATCCTCACCATGGAACCTTGTGTTGGTTGTTAGTTACAGCAGCTTCTGCAGGCTCATTTGGGTGACCTTCTGGTCATCTCTGGTTGTTCAAGATCTTGGGGTGCTCTTAAGCATAACTGAGCAGAGGTGCTGGAAATATAGACGATGCCATGATGCTCCTTAATTCTAGATTCTACTTCTAACTGCTATTTGATCGGTGGCTGAGAACCTCAAACAAGTCCTCTCACCCAACCTTCCTTTCATTCATAAGCTATAAAAATACAGATATGCCTATTTAAAAATAAAATGTATGAATTGATTTAGAGTTGGTACAGGACAGCATGTTAATCCTATTCTTCCTGTCCCTTGCAGATGCACTGGGCCGCAGCTTGGCCATACTCTGAACATTTGCTGGACTGCACTCCAGATGTGGCTGCCTTTCACAGACAGGTAAGGTTATACCTGCCTTTATATCCAATTGTTTTATTTGCTTGTAACTTGATTTAGTATCAGAAATGTAAATGACTGGATCACCTCTGCTGATCAAGCTGTCAGGAGAGGCAATGAAGAAGGGTAATGGAATTGGGCATAGCCAATCTGTAAACTAAATGAAATCCAGGACTTGCTGGGTTATTTAGATTATATTAAACATATGCAAGTTTTCATCCAGCCCGTACTTGCCACAATTCTGCAAATACAAAGCCACTAATGAGGGGTGTTGGAGCCTGCCCTGCTGAAGGATAGTTGGATATGGATCATGGTGATGTCTGGAAGGGAAACTACTGGTTTGATCAAAGCCTTGTACTCAGACAGCAGTGAGTGCTGATGGAATGATAGAGAGAGAATAAGGCAGAAAGACAGGGGCTGGTTTACATCTCATCCAGCAGAAGCTGCTATGAGGGACTTATTGATCTGTGATTCAGCTCAGGCAGTGGGTTAAACGATGGGATATATTTGAAAAGACCAGTCTAAGTGCACCCAACAGGAGGTGCTGGAGAGAACAGTGTGCTGTGCTGGGGTGGACTTTTTTCCCCCCAAAGAAGATACAACCCTGTCATAAAGGGAAGAGGGAGAGATTTTGTTCTAAATGAATTAAAACGATGTGTTTGCATGCGAGCAATTCAGATTATAAAAAATACATACAACAAATAGACTCGGCAGCTGTAGAATCCAAGAGAAAATCTGGATTTGGAAGAGATTCTTAAGTTTTTTGTAACATGACAGTAAGAAAAAACATTTGGTCTTATGCATCTTTCCAGCTGTTTACACATAATCCATGTCTTCTCTGACAAGTTTGCTTAAGGAACTTCACAGACATGTTCATATGGTCACATAAATGCAATTTCTGTATATATATATGCACATATCTCCACATTCTTGTACATTTGACACACTTTATGTGCATGTACATCATCTTATCAAAATTAACTTCCTCTTTGAATTAATGTGCTTACATGCATATACATCAGCATGTCCCAAGGTGCATATATGTATCTTTGTTCATATTCCCCTGTATGCATGAGGTGATCAACATAGTCAAATTGAAAAATTAAGTTATTCCAAATCTGTGTTATTTCTCATTTTGTTCCCAGGGGGTAAATGGACCCGTTCCAAATGAAAGGTAATCTTGGGACCTGCAGTTTTACGTTTCAGCATATAATGTGGTTTTAACACTCTGTACCATCAAGTGTAAGCTCTTCAGGGCAGTTTGTAGATTCCCTTCCGTGTTTATGCAACAAAGGCAATGTCAGATTGTTTAAGACTTTAGGTGCTAGGACAGTGCAAATAGTTAATAACAGTGGTCAGATTCTATGGAAAGATGAGATGAGCTGGGCAGGCAGGACCCTTAAAGAACATACAAAGCCACCCCTATGAACTCTTGAAGGTTTGTCACTGTTTTTTCCGCTCTGTTGAAATACATTCCCCACAGCTTTGAACACATCCCCATTTCAGTGTTGTCTTCGTGTGGCTCATAAAATGTAGCACATGTGGGTTTCACAGGCTCGTCTGTAGAGCTGATATACACATGCAGTAAAAAGCACAAACTCTCATAAACATCCCTGTCGTGCATCCAACGTGTCACGATCCGTGTCCGGCGTTTGTGGGTCGCTGGAAAGCTGCGTGTCATGCACACATTTACAGAGCCCGTGTGCCTTCAGCCGGGAGCCCGTGCAGGTATTCCCGGCAGCAGGGAATGCCCGGCCCGCGCAGGCGGCGTGTCCTCACCTTCCAGAAGAGGGCACCTGTCTCCCGGCGCAGGCGGCATTCCCGATCCAATGGCCCCCAGCCTCTCGCACCTGGGCACTCGCAGCTCGCCTGCCAATTTGAGGTTAAGAGTGCCAGCACAGAGTGAAATATTAAGGCAGCCGCTTGAAATTCAAAGTGTTTCTTTTAATTAATGGGTGGATGCCACAAGTTGATCCAATCCAGCTCTTAAATTAATCTTAATTACATGGATTTTGTAACTTTGGCATTAGCCAGCCACACAAAATATGTATTTCATAATCCTAGAAACGGGTGAAAAAGACTGCTGCTGAGCTGAGAAGTCAGCTGATGATGTTATCGGGCTCTGTGGCTGTGGGTGTAAGTGTCATTGGGGTGTGTCTGAGATCTTATCAGGAATACCAAATTAATTCACTCCTGCAAATATCAAAACAAGCTTTTTTGCCGGCAAGTAGGGAATAGGCAAGAGATTCCTGAGCTGCTATATTTGGAGTTTCTGTGCCATCCAGTGCTGATACAATAAAGAACTGAAGGATCAGGGAAGGGCAGCTGGTGATCTGTCCTGTTTGGTAATGAGTTTTGAGTGCATACCCAGAGAGTGCCATTCAAGCTTTTAGCTTGTTGATTTGGACTGGGGATCAGGAATTCTGCCCTCCTAGCTCTGCCGTTGGCATGCTGTGTGTGCCTGGTCAAGGAGAGGGAAGCTTTCCATCCCTGTGCTTCCGTTTTCCTTCTCTGCATGTTTGTTTGTTCAGACTTCCCTTTCTCTGGGTGGGAGCTGCCTCTCAGCATGTGTCCATTCAGCATAGTATGGCATCAAGGTGCTACTCTGCTGCAGATGATGGTAATGGGTAAATTGAATTATCTCAGGAGAATTGATACTTGTACTCTGTTAGGGATGAGCATCCAGGATCTCTCTGAGCATCCATCATGCCAACTTTAAATAGAAAACAGAGCTGGGAATAGATGGTCAGGGGTATTCATAGGAAATGCAGACACACAATTTGCCTAACCAGTCCCTGTGTATTTGTTAAACAGGAAGCAGGGCTTTGGCTATCCCCAGGGATTGGCATTCCCTTGGGATTAACACTGCTGCTCACTGGATTACACTCCTGCTTCTGCAGATGGAACTTGAAAAACAATGGATGAATCTGGGAGTAAACCAATTGCAAAGTGGTATTCAGTCATCTGCTCTAAACCTGAGTCAGGATGGGAGCAGAGTGTGTACACAGCCCTGCATGACTGGTTGTGGGGTGGCAGAGTGCACCTGAGAGCCTTTTCTGTACTGCTGCACAGCCAGGGGGAGGAGGAGCAGTGGCAAAGGCAGAGGGTCTGTTTGTGTGGGAGCACATGCTCCACAGCAGAAACGTTCTGCTGCACACAGATGTGCACACCTGTACCTTTTATTTGTGCCTCCAGAGGCATCCTTTTCTTCTTCATTTACTTTACAACATAGACACCTGAAATCTTGGTAGAAATAATTTTTCTCTAGAATGGGCTTGTGAATGTCAATCTGATGTCTGAGCTGTGAGTTCTCTCGTGCGTGTCCATGTGAAATGCTTTGTTTGAAGACAGTCCCTCCTTATCCTTACAAACTTTTTTGTATTTGGCTGACTTTCTGCTGCTGGTAGTACTTCTGGTTTGCAATTTTACCTTCTAATGCTTTTCCTGAGGTTGCTTTACAGGGCAAGGTTAGTTTAGATATCAATTTGAAGGACTGTGTTTATAGTACTTTTGGAAACATAAATGGGAAAATGTTAAACCTCATGTTAATTTGCCTAATTGATGGGAAACTTGATTGTGGCCAGGAAGGAGTGGATTTTCCTACTTCAGTCTTGTTAATAATTTGCTCATCTGAAAAGAGAGAAAATCCTGTAAATCCTGGCAGCCAACTTGATTTTCCTCACAGATTGAGATTCCCCCATGATACAGAGAAAAAACAAGGAAATGATGTGCCTGAGTCCCTTGGAAGACTTAGTAATGCTGAACCTGTGTATTCGGTTTGTTCTGGTTGGGGCCGATGGAATCTTCCGGGGACTCCAATTATTTTTACTCCAATTTTGTCAGATTTCTTGTGCTTTTTCTCCAAAGCACTTGTTTCTTGAGTAATTGCAACAGAATCTGGATTAGATAGACTGCTCCTGGAACTCTGTATAATTCTGTGCTCTTGAGACACTAGAACATGCTCACTTTTGCAATTTCTAATCTCCAAGGCTTGTTGGAGTTGGTGTGACTTGAATAGCAATGATACTGAACTTCCTTGGGTTTCAGATTTGAAAACCTTTGGATGTCTGAACTCATCCAGCAACAGGGAGGAAGCCAGCAGGCAAATGGAGAAACCTTTCCAGCTCTCAGTGTAGGTGGGAAACAGAATGAGTTAATGTTGGCCCAAAGGGCCACAATAAATAATGAGAGCTCTTCCAAGTATATCGGGGGAAAGAAATACGAGAGAGAAGGTAAGCCCATTAATAAATTAGGAGAGAGCTGGAATCAATGGTGATTCTAAAATGGCTGAGCTACTTAACTTTTTTTTTAATTGGTCTTTAAGAAGAAAAATATAGAAATGGAATATGGACCATTAGGAAGTAATGAGCATCTTGGCACCCTGGCTGTTGATGTAAAGCAGATAAGGGAACACTTGAAAGAATGGATAGCAACAAATCAGCAAGTCCAGCTGATGAGCATCCTGGGATGTTTGGCTGCTGAATTCACTGAACTGCTGGCAGGTGTTTTGAAAAGTTGTGGATTAAACAGGCAGGTCCTTCATGGCAAGTCCATATCAATAGTTCTGGAACAAAGACCAGCCTTACAAAGCTATTCCTGCACTTGATTCCTGCAATTACCACTTTACACAGCCATGGCATTCTCAGTTTGAAGAGGTGCTGAGATGGGGTACATGAGTTTCAAGAAGCTTCAGTTCACAAATTGGCCAGACTGACAGACTACATAGTTCCTTTGCTTCACATAAGTAAAATTACCACTTTTCTCAGTAAACTTGCACAATTTGACTGGAGCTGATCCAACTGTGCCAGGGAAAACCCACCTAAGAAATTTACCTTCAGAACAGCCTACCAGATGGATCTTCAGTTGCTGTCAGCTTTTTGCTGTCTTCAATCTGCTTTGATTTTTCCTACAAATGATTTTTTAAATTTTGATATTTGAACCAGCCTTGTGCTGCTGCTGGGGCTGACTTCAGTCTTTTGTACCTGCTGCTATAGTTTTCCTTTGAGGTGAAGTACAATAGCACAGGCTGAGCAGATCAGGACACATTCTAGGCTGTCAAAAGGACAGGCAGTGCTCAGGCACTTTTCAGGATGGAAGATCTTATTGTGCTCTCCTCAGCCTAGAACTACCTTGGTGCTTTCTTTATCAACAGAAAGAACTATGAAGCAGATTATGAAATGCTTACACAGATGGATAATTTACTTAAGGTCTTATTAATGTCTTTCTCTGAAGTTTACTGAATAAACCATTCAGCAACACAGAGCTTCCCCAGATGATATTGTTTCAGGTGAATAAATTTGTTTCCCACATTTTCTTAACAATTGAGGTAGTTTACAGCTTTTGCCTTAAGTTATCTTTGCAGGTTAAAAGCACAGAGTTGGATTTTATCCTGTGGTAAGACCTGTTCCCTTTCTCATTCTCCTCCAGAGGAACTCTTCCCAGTTGGGTTTAGGGTTTCACAGAATTCCAAGATAGCCCTGCAAGCCTGTGCTCAGGCAAGACCTGTCTAAGAGTGCAGCTGCAGCCTGGAGCTTGTTAGAGCTGCTGGTCACTGACCCCGGGGATCGATGAATGGCCGGCAGGATGAGTTGCTAACTGCATC
The DNA here is from genome assembly GCA_035041135.1 of Platyrinchus mystaceus. Classification (NCBI taxonomy): domain Eukaryota; kingdom Metazoa; phylum Chordata; class Aves; order Passeriformes; family Tyrannidae; genus Platyrinchus; species Platyrinchus mystaceus. The sequence goes on along the minus strand of JAWWLV010000061.1, from coordinate 7,286,406 downwards.
CTCTCTGACATGGACAGGGACAGCCCAGAGCGTGCAGTGTCCTTCAGAGTCTAGAGCTGAGAGATGCAGTGCAGGATAACTCTCCCCAGGTATTTGATACCTGATTGTGTAGAGACTTTTCCATTTGCAAATAATGTATGGAATACATTAGCACAGAAGCTGAGATTCTCCAGCAGTTACATTTCAATTGTCTGTCTGTCTTTCTAATTTCTCTTCCTACGTACCTTCTTTATAACCCCCAGTGATATAGAAGGCTTAGACTTAAATGATTTCAGTGGGTGAGAGGCAGGAGGTGGGGAAGGAACTAATATGAAAATTACTTTAATTTAACAGTCTGTCACTCACACTGGCCCAAAGGAGCTCTAAGACCATTATCAGTGACCCTTCTGGCCACCCTGCTCTCCTTCCCTCAAACATAAACTCAAACTGCTATACACACTTAGAGGTGACAGCATATTTTCTTCCCTACCTGCATGATAAGAGGTAAAATAAGGAAATGTTTGGTGTTGGAAATTGGGAATGCTATCTGTATGAAGTTTGAACTTATACTTGCACGGTAAGTGCTCAGAGGACTTGATAACACTGGTGAAGTCCAGGCATAGTTTCCATTTAAAACAGGAGTCCCAGGGGAAAAAATCATCTGTGTTTGTGGCCACCAAGGAAGCAGTTCTGGCCTTTCATTATTTATTAATACATCTCCTGTGATAACGCCCAGGGACCCAAGCACTGGTGTGTGAGAGAAGGCTCTGAGCAGAGGTTGAACAGGGACACTCAGCTGTCTCATCTCTGCAGTAATGGAGCCCTGGTTCCAGACTAAGGCTCCAAGATCCCAGTAATGAATGTAATTAGTTCTAATAATGGGTGAGGTGATACTGGCAAATGAGAGACGGGAGGGCTTCATCAGGTTCTTGGGGCCCTGTTCTTGTTTATGCAAAGGTCCTTTTACACCAGCCTGCCAGTGCAAAGAGGTCTGAAAGATGAAGTGAGGAGTTAGGAGGTTACCCTGTGGGTCTCTGGCTGCAACATCCATCTCTGCTCATCTGACAGAGCTGGAGGGGATCAAATACTGAGCAAATGCAGTGGACTAAAATCTCCACCGGTGTAAATCAGTATCACGCCTTTGATTGCAGTGGAGCTATGCTGATCAAGGCCAGCTGAGGACTTGATCCAGGGAATAAATGATTTTTGCCCTTAGTCTGTAAGTCCAAAGTCAAGTCCTTCATGTGACACGTCCCATTCAGTGTTAGAGAAGGTCATATTTTGCCTCCTTCTCTCCACCAGAGGGCTGTCCGCTCTCCTCTGGATAAACAGTATTTCCCATTGCATTCCCAGTCCCTCACGCTTCACCAGAATTAAATTCATCATTCATTTTTTATGGTTTATACATAGCAGTAATTTATGTTTTCAAATATATTGAGGTCACACTTTAGCAGAAAAAGAGTGTTTCACATTTAAATTGAAGGCATGTTCGTTCCATTAAACAGAGATGTTTTGGATAATTTTAAAAGGCTAAAAGTAGTAGAAAGTAACATTAAAATAAAATTTGAGAGATGTAATTACACCTAATCGTACCATAAAATAATCAATACTGCATTACATTATTTCTGACTTCCCCAGTTATAGCCTTTTTTTGTTAAGCTTTTGAATATTGATGAGGTCAGTAGGGTCGCAGTCGACTCTCTGAGGTCTAATGGAGGTGGAATTAAGGTGATGTCCTCTCCTATTATATCTGCACGAGGAGGTGAGCTCTATACTTTCTCAAACTGGGAGATAACATGGCATCAGAAGCCAATACCTCGGCAACATTTCTTGAGCTGAGATTAGGCTGTCAGTAAGTGCTGACTGGGAAGCTGCGGTGCTGCCTCCCCATTGCAGACCCACTCAATTACACACGCCAGGATGCAGAGGAAATGATGTTCACATCAACAGAGATCATTAACAGCTGGAGACCAGTGTGTGTGAGGTGACAAGAACCAGTTCCTTCCAGTTCAGCCAGGGCTTTCTGTGTTGTCTCTGTTCACTGGGGGACGCTGAGAAGGGGCTTTGTTGAGGCTGTTTGCTCCCTCCTTCTCTGCCCCTGTAGTCCTACCCCTGCACCTGACACTTCCCTCTGTGCTGCAGAGCACTCACCCTTCCCCAGCCCCGGTGTGTGGACATGGAACACAGCAGCACGAGCTGGGCAGCTGCTGGGATGCACTGCAGGTGTCCAGAGGGGTCCTTGTGTCCCTGTGTGCCCCAGAGGGAACACTCGGACTGCATCTGAGGGAATGGGGCTCTGTCACCCTCCAGCTCTCACCCGGAACGGGTCTGCTTTTGACCTGCTCAGTGCTGTTCTTCATTTAGGGATCTTGGAGCCATGAGTGGATTAACATTTGGGAATTCTTTACTGTGTGAAGAAATTGCCTGCCTGGAGACAGTGAGCTGTATTTTGCCTTGGTTCAGTGTGTGCCCCCTACTCTCATACTTTGGACTAGGACAGTCTTTAGCATTGAAAGCAAGACATGAAATACTGGGTGGCCCATGTTCTGCACCCAAATTTCTCAAAATGTATTTTTTTGTGCCTTCCTGCAAATGGTTTAGGATTTAACCTCGGGAAAGGGCTGGAATCTGAAGAGACATTCACCAATAACCTTTGGATTTGTATTTTGTCTTCTGTGCCTCTGTTTCTCTGTCCATACAGTGAATATAAGGGTTTTTTTATTGAGGTCTGTTTTGCATAATGGAGGCAAAAAAAGGTTTCTATGCTTTTGTAAACCTTTTGAAAAAGGCGAGTAAATGTAATTTTTCTGGGTTCTGATAATAATTATCAAGAAGGATGGAATTTTAAACCAGAACCAAATGGAGCAGTACCACTGCATTATCCCTTTCACATTGCCACAGCATCCTCATATTACAGCACTCATAACAAAAGGAAAGATAACGAGCAGGGCCCTATCATTACCATTAATAATAAAAATGATATAATGTATTTTTAAAACTTTCCTTAATGCAACACCAGCCCAGTCATCCCAACACACAGATTATCACATCTTCCCAAATATATATATAAATACATAGCTGAAAGTGTCAGCAGGGGGAACATGCAAAATACAGTTCAGATTCTGCATTTCTCCAGAGGGATCAGACCCCTCCAGAGGGACCAGTCCCCTCCCACGACCCTTTGCACACTGGGGCAGCCACTCCCCAGGCTCACTGGCTGCCTATGAAGTTATTCCTTCCCTTACACCCGGTGCTGTCCCTGGGGTCTGTCTGTGTGTGCCCCCACCCTCCTCAATCCTGCTCTGACAGTTGCTGGGGTATTTTCTGGTTCCTATTCCCACATACACCAAACTCTTTGCTTTCCCCTTCTCCCACCCCCTTCCATTTACTCCACTCACCCCATTTTGTTCCTGCTCTGAAATCTAATTGTTAAAGCTGGTGGTAGAAGGTGGATATTTGCCCCAAAGCAAAGTGACAGTGGCCCTCCCTCTGCAGACACGAGACAGCCCCGCTCTCCTGATTAGCCTGAATTGCTTTCAATTGACTAACATAACAAGCTGCTGCTGCTTTTTCTTTTTTTTTAAATTTGAAAATGGAAGGGACACTATTAGGAAATTTACATTTGCGAATATGATATTTAATTAGCAATATTAATAAATTAATAGAAGTAAAGAACCTTGTTGAGACTCCAGATTAATAAAACATGCTCTAGCTGAGTAAATGAGGTGAGCCAGGCATGTGATGCCCATAGAGGATACAGGGCAACTCTCACTCCCCAAATACCCCTTTAAAGAAAGAATGGGGGGCAATAGTGAATGGGGGCAAGGCTTTTTCTGTCTTAACACTACCACTCACACACATTAGCCCTTTCTCTGTCCTGCCACAATACTTTCACAGGAAATTAAGTACAGCTTTTCTGCCTGCCTTCCTCTTTGCCCTGCCAGGAGGCTGAATGAGTCAGTGGAGGGGAGTGAAGGAGAACCAGTGCTTGGAGCTGTAAGGTAACAGCAAGGCCAGTGCGGGGCAAATGCCTGGAAATGTTTAGTCAGATCCATAGAAAGGGATAAAGGAGACTCACAGCATTTCCTGATATGACCCTCTGCCAAACATGGAGCACAGAGTGTCCAGCTTGGTGTCTCCAGGGCACTTGGAGGGTTTTGCCTCAGAGGGACCCTCAGTCTGTGGCACACAGAGCAGGAGGTGATGTCTCAGCACAGGCTCAGGAAGGGAAGCAGTGCAGCAGTGTCAGTGTGGGCTCAGCTGAGAAGAATGACCACATTAAGCAAAGGTCTGGCACGGCATGAGATAAACTGCTGTGAGGTTCACAGGGGTCAGACCCAGCCAGGTGTCCCAGGCTTCATGTGCATCTGTCACTGCTTTGAGTCTTGGGGGATAACCCAAACTGGGGCCAATCCTCTGCCACTTACTGACCCACCAGCCTGCAGGGCCCTCCAGCACATGCTGTATTTTAGGTACTCCCAATTTGGGGGCAATGTTTCTGTGCCTTATCTGTCCTTGAAAAAGCTTCTCAAAAGGATGTGGTACAGTCCTTTTTCCATACTGCTTCATTAGTGTGGGCAGTGGTTCAGAGGAGACTGAGACATCAGGACTCCTGGGATCTAGTCAAACAAGAGGCTGCAGTGCCAGGTGACTTCAGTGACTTCATCTGTCACTAAGTCTTAGACAGAAAGGGAAGAATGTGGTTCTCTGTAGTCTAGAGGTGTATGTGGAGAATCCTTTGCAGTGTAATGGCAGAGAATCACCAACTGCATGGTCATTTCTTAGGTGGTGAAGTATTGCTGTGTCTGTGTGCAACAACTGGTACAGCCTCCTACCCCGATCCCTGGCTCAGGAGGGAGGGCAAAGGGTAAGCAGGGCCCTTGGGAACCAAGCTGGCAGTCAGAGCAGCAGCTCTCCCAGGGCCTGTGTGACATTCACACACATCACTGTGAAGTCACGCTCTCCTGCAGAGCAGGGGAGAGGTGATTATTTATTAATGCACCGAGCACTGTCCCCATGCATCACTCTGCCTTGCTCTGCTGCAGCCTCAGCAGCACTGGGACACCACAGACCTGTGGCTCTCTCTGTGCACACTGAGGGAAGGTGTCTCAGTGCCTGGGAGGGACCCCAGAGAGGGGCAGTGATGCTGGAGGAGGAGAAGGCACACAATTAATTGTCTGAAATGATGTTGAGGGAGGTTGTAATGCTTTCTGCATGCTCAGCTCTCTCAGATCAGCTCTAGACTGAAAACCAACCAGCCTGATGGTCCGTGTGCCTGCCCCAAGAGCACAGGGTGCTTTTCAGCTCTGACCCGAGTGCTTGGTGGGCAAATCTCTCTGTCTCCATGTTCTCCTCCACATATTTGGGATAGTGTAACATGTGGGACATTCACAGTTCATCCTGCACTGTCATTCCCTCAGTGTAAAGTGTGTGGAAAACTCTACCAGTGTAGGCTCTCACTCCAGAAGAAGCACTTTTCTTTGGCATGAGGTACGAGAAGGACAGGCAGGGCAAATCAGTTTCCTTCTAAAATTGCAAAAAAGAGGGTAAGGAGAGGGATGGGAATACCTTGCCTGATCCCACAGTGGCTCAGCTGCACTACTCCCATCTCCAGGGATGGTTTGTCCACACTTTGTGGTTTGTGCTGTACTCCTGATGCCGACACCTCCACTAATTGTGGGAAAGTTTGCTATTAGAATGGCATGTACACAGGCCTCCTGGGAGAGGTGGAGTTCCAGGAACAATTAGGAAATGGCACAGATGCTTGGGGACTCTGGCTTGCAGTGCCACCCTTGGTAGTGCGACAAGTATATGGTAGGTGTGGCAGAAGAAGAAAAAAGAGAAAAATTGGCTTGGGTGGGGTACAGGGAGTAGAGACGGGTGAGAAAGGCATGAGCTCATAGATGTAGGCAGGAATGGAGCTCAGCAGCATGTGGATGTGAAATATGCATTGGGATCATCTTGGGATAAAGGAGAAGTCCTAGTGTAGGCAGTCATTACTCTTGGAGACGTGGGCCCTGATGAGGCCCTCTGAAGTTTAGCCCCAAGGTGGGGCTGCCTTTGATGGCAGCGAGCACCTCCACAGGCTGTGGGGCTGTGCCTGCAGCGAGCGAGGGCAGCTGCCTGGGAACCACCTCCTGCCTCACCCTGCACCGTGGGGGCCCCGGCTGTGCATGGGAGGGTGCCTTGCTGAGGGTCTGCAAGGTCAGCTGTGTGGTCTACGGGGGCAAGGGTAGGGCTGCAGAAAAGCTTCCAGATCAGTGGGTTGTTTTTGTTACTATAGGCCATTTTTTGCCAACATCCTGGGGGTTTGTAGCCCCTGGATCTCAAGACATAGAGACACAAAGCCTTTGTAAAACATTTTCTGCAATGTTTGGTCTTGCCTTTCTTCTCCCCTTCTCGTCCATGGCCTATGAAACACTAGAATAATTCAAAAGAAAATTTGAAATACCTGGACTGGGTGTTCAGGGCCCATTCCTGTGCCTGGCAAGAATCCTGAGAAAGAAATCCTGATCCCTGCATGCTGCCCCAGGCATTGGTGCTTATCGCCCTCTGTGTGGGCCTGACGCATCCCAGAAAAGCGGGCATGCACCACCTAAGCTCCCACAGACATGCTGCTCTGCCACTGCATCTCCTTCCTGACCTGCTCTTCCTGTCCCGGCTCTTTCCTGAGCTCAGGTTGCCAGACAGGGTGCTGCTTCTCTGGAGTACAGGGCATTCCACTGCCATCTTCCTCTGTGACCCAGACCCAGTTTCACTCCTGTGAAAGACTAGGATCATAACCTTTCCTTTCCACCACTATCCTGTCTCATCCCCTGCTTCAGGTGACAGACACTCGGGGAAAGCTTGAAGGAGTGTCTGGGTTCGTTCATCAACTGGAGCTCTGTCCTGGTACTGGAACTGATGCCCACGTAAATGGCAAGAGAGGAAACTGTAGGCAGAGGAGAGATGTTAAGGAGGGTGTTTCCTTGTGCAATACTTGAAGGACTGGGGAAACGATCATCACATCCTTGAGTGTGACTCTTGAGGCCCTGGTGCTCAAAGGGTCGTGTCAGTTCATCCTGTGAGGGGTTTGAGGCACAGCCACCTGTGCAGTCCGAGTGCACTGCAGGCCCCCCGAAGGCCCGTGCTCACAGTGCTGCTGTGCAGCTGGGGGGGTTTAGGGCACCATGGACTGCAAACCCCTGTCCTCCCGAGGGTGTGGGCCCCACAGAGCCTCCCAGCAGTCTTATGTATTGCATTGGTGTATTGGGAGAACAGCAGGAAAAGCACTAATTCCTGGCTTTTTCTCCCTGGAGGAAGCACTGTGGTTGCCTGCCCTGAGCACTGGGATTTGCAAGGTGCAGCAAGGCAGACCAGCTGCGGGGAATAATTTCTCCTCTTCCAGGCACTCTCCAAACTCTGAATCTGTGAATAAAAGCCAGGCTGGGGAGGATGCACTTTTGGAGAAAGCTCTGAGGCTGATGGAGCTGGAGATTCACAGACCTGTAGGGTTATCTGTGGGAAAAGCTGTACAGTGCGTAAATTCTGTACAGGTAGTAAATTCTGTACAGAACTTTTGTTTGGCCTTTGTAACTTTTCGCATATGTGTGTGGGGCTGACTTGTCCGAGTTCTTTCCTCTATAGAAGGACTTCAGATTCCGGTGGGCTTAATTAAAACATCTCTTAATAACTACTCTTTAGACAGACCTCCTTCCACCTCTTGCTCAGCTCAACCGGGAGCCCGCCTGGGAAGCGCGGCCGGGCCGGGCCTGGAGAGAAACCCGGCTATGGGGGTCCCTCCCGTGCTCCCGGAGAACCCTGGCAGAGCCCCCCGAAGCTGCAGGGCCGCCCGTGCCGGCGGCGCCCCGGGCCGGTCGGCAGCAGGGGGCGCGCGGGGCACGCCGGAGCCGCGGTGGGCTCGACTGGGCTCGAATAGGCTCGGCTGGGCTCGGCTCGGCTCGAATAGGCACGGCTGGGCTCGGCTTGGCTCTGCTCGGCTGGGCTCGGCTCAGCTCGGCTCGGCTGGGCTCCGGGTCCCGCGGGCTGCCAGGCAGCGCCGGCACCGGCCGTCCCAATAATTGGGCAGTTGGAGCGAGCGCGGAGGCTGCTGAGCCGCGCAAGGGCTGAGCGAGGCTCAGCGCCGCACAAAGCCAGGGTTTGTCGCTCCCGGCTCCTCCGGCACACGCCGCCCGGCCGCTCCCGCCGTGCCCGGCCGCAGCCCCGGCCCCCGGCTCGCCCCGCTGCACGGTGCTGCAGGGACCGGAGCTGCTGCTCCTGCCCCCGAGGTTTCTACAAAGCCCGGTTATATAAAGTTTAATTATAATACTTGGCTCTCGTGTAACGCTTTCTATCTGCAGATCTCAAAGTGCTTTCTAAGCATTAAACAAGCCTCACAATGCCCTCTCCCGTCTTCATGTGGGAGGGTTTGCTACACCCTTTCTTTATTTATTTTAAGTGCTGTCAGGAGAAACTGAGGTGCAGAGATGGGAAAAGGCTTGCCCAAGATCATCCAGCAGGTCGGTGGCAGAGCTGGATGCAGAACTGAGACGTCTCCTTGACTCATTCCCATCTTTAATTTCCCAGGAATGGTGCCTTCCTCTGGGAACAGCTGTGCCTGGAATCAACCGGGTTTTGGGATCTGACTGGCCCCTGTGCTGATCTGCAGTGAAATGCCTCAGTGACCTACACGCAGTTCACAGCAGGGTTGTTCTCCTTTTGGGAGTTATTCCCCCATCCCTGCTCGGAAAGTTTGGGCCCAAGCCTGCCCACTGCATGTGATGGCTTTTTTTGACTTAATTTTATGAACTGCCAGGGAGGAAGGAGTGGGACCTCAGCTCAAGGTCTCACTATCAGCAGCTCTGGAGCCAATTTGGCTGTAGCGCGTTTGTACCTCAGAAGGGACCATTCCCTGGCATCTCCTTCCCCATCCCCCTCCATGAAAGGTCAAGGAAATGAATGGGACAGCGAGATGTGCAAGCCTGTAAATATTTAGCAAGCCACTCGCTTTTACATTGCAGATTTTGCTCTGTGGGCATGGCTGTTAATATCAGTGAGGCATTAGCTCCGAAAAGCACCCGTCACACTGTTAACACTGAAAGTGCTCCGTCAAAGCGGCTTTGCCGTGAATTACGGGGCTCCAGCTCGAGCTTTATTAGCCTGGAGTTTGTACAGCAGGAACGTCAACCCCAGACCCACGGTGAGGAGAAAAACCCTGGTAGCAAATTGAAAGGAAAGAGTGTTTCCTGCAAAAGTGATACTGCTCTGCCAGGGGCTGGGGCAGAGAGCACCTGTATCTTACCTGGGCAGACCTTGCCTCAACAGCCTGCTGAAAGTAGCCCTGATCTGTTCCATCCTTACCAGAAACCACCTTACATGAAAGTGTTTTAGGGGCTGGAGGGGCAGGAGCATTTCCTTGGGCTCTTTGACTGTGTTTGCAGAGATTTTTTTGGTCTCAGAGTAGGGATGGTGGATTTTTGGTGCTGGGGGAACCTCTCATCCCCAGCCCCCCCCCGGCTGCAGCCGGTCTGCGGTTCCGTGTTGGACTCAGGGTCACAATTTGACTCAGATTTCGTTTCATTTGCACAAAGACTCATTGACGCCCGGGCCTAATGAACATCAATATTCTTAATGACAAGGAAAAGATCTGTTTTATGGGACTCCAGACAGGCAGCGTCTCCGTGCTCCTTCTGCAGAATCACAGCAAAATAGCCCCGATCTCGCACGCCTTTGGGTTGCCAGCACTGCAAAGTTCAAACCCCAGCCCCAGAGGAAGCTCTCCAGATAAGAGCATCTTTCTTGGGAACCTCTGTCAAAGTTTCACAGAATTAAGTGCTGTGCTGCCTTCTCAGCCTGGCTTCTGTGTTTCCAATAAGCAATCCAATTACACACATTCTTTCTTCAGAGTAGTGATGATACTGTTGATTTTCGTGCCAAAAGATTCACAGTAACACGATGGGAATTTTTTGTCTGTTTGTGATATTTTTTTTTCCTCCAAAACTAAAAATTCAAAGAGAATTATTCTGAAAAAAAAAAAAAAAAGAAGATTGCTGCAACTGAAACTCGAGATTGAATGGGTTGCATTTATCAGCTTCACTTGCACTTCTGTTTTGGTTTTGGGGGGTTAGGTTATGGGATTTTTTCCATATAATTTTGCATTTCTACCCTCAGCCTTTTGCATCTTTGGCTACCAGATGTGTCCCACATTGAAGAATTATTTCTCCTCCCTAGAGTGAAATAAATGCAATCAATATGAGTATTGCTCTCAGGGCCTTGAAATATTACATTAATGTTCCATGTGGTGACATTTTAGCTGGAATTTTCAAATACATTATGATGGTTCAAATTAATATTTATCAGATCAGCTTTTATATTTTGCAAAAGAGAGAGAGGGAGAGAGAGAGAGTAAGCATTATTAAAATACAAAATGCAGATGAATTCCAAAATCGATGGTCCATTTTACCAGCACTTTCAAGGGGTTGTGTTTTGCTTTCTGGTTTTGTTTTTAAATTTATTAGTTTTACAGGCAAATCTATTTATCTTCCTTATTTTTTTTCACCCATTCAGGGTTTTTCAGTTGTTTCTTTCTTTCACTCTTCTTTATTATCCCAAAATGTAAATTATGACGTTAGCTGGTTTTTTTCTTTTTTTCTTTTCAGTGATTAAATCTGCTACATGACATCTTTGTCCTTTCTATAAATTAAATCATCTTTGCTTTCCACCTTTAGCCACTGCCAGCAGCAATACTCTGATTGCCAGCAATAAAAGTCCTCACTTTACGGTCTTTATTTCCTACACAAAGCAAACCCCCCCTCCTTCTTTCCCTCTGCTTATGGTGCCTTTTTTTTAATTTTTTTTTTTCTTTTTATTTTGCTAAGGGGGTGGTGGGACTAACTCCTCTTTTCAATGTTTCTCCATAAACAAGGAATTTTGCAGTGAGAGATTGCAGAGGAAAAAAATCTAAACCACATTCCACTTTATTTCAGTCATTCCTAAACAGATTGTTCTATGAGGTGGAAAATCCAGGCAGATTAATGGTGTCATTTGTTTTGCTTTTTTTATATTTCTGTCTTTCCCCCCCCCACCCCCCTCCCGCCACTTGGGTTTGGTGAAAGTGTTTGAAAAGTACCTTTTTGAGACTAAATGCAGCTTTAAAGATTTGTGGATTATCAGCTGAATTTATTTTGGTGAAACAATGCTGCTTGCAGAACAACCCTCCTTTCCCCCCACACGGAAAATTGTAGGAACTGTCTGGGATCTTACAGCATTTCCTTAAAAGCTTTTGCAATTCCTCGAGGAGAATTTTTGGAAGGGTTAATATTCCGGTTTACAACTGAGCAGTACTTGCAAACTTTTCCCACTTCCCAGCTTTTTTCCTGTCTCTGCCATAGTTTTGCTGTAAGAACATGTCACGGGTTTGTGAGATACAGACAGGAAAAACATGTGTGTGTGTGTGCACATGTGTGTGTGTGTACATATATATATATATAAACATCTTCTCTTGGCTCACACAGGAGCACTCGCGTGCTCTCCCTCTCTGTTCTGCTGGAGGGATGTACATACTCCAGGCTGCCCTTCCTATTTTCCTTCAATGCTGATCTGGGCAAAAGAACGACAGGAAACTTAAAAAAGAAAAGGAGGAGGAATCGATTGTTCGACCCGCACTTGAACTCTCCTGAAAGAGATAAAGCAGAATTTTCAATAGGTCCCCTGCCCTTTTCACCAGGAGGGAAAGAGGAGAAGAAAAACAAGAGATATTTATATGACAGCAGCTGCTGAAAATAGCATTTCAGAGCAATAAAAAAAAAAGGCAAAAGAGATTCAATGGTAAAAAAAAAACCAAAACCCACAACAACAGAGAAACTCTTTTTCTTGTGCTCCCCAACAGGCGCACGAGCGGCTCATCCTGGAAATGCATGCATGCCTCCTATAGATCTGTTTGAAATTATAGTTGTCATTGAGAGTGAATTTATGCTTCTATTGATCTGCAAAAGGAAAATATTAAATGGTTTGGTTTTGATCTTTAGCTGACCTTGGGGTCAAGGGTAGCCTAAGATTAGTATTCATAGAATTCATCACCAAATTGTACTCTGCATCTACTTTATGCAAACATAGGGAAAACATGGAAAGATAAATACAAAGCAAAATGACAAACAATTTCCCCAGCACCCACCCCAGCAAAGAAACAACCCTCAGACAATAAAACCAGGGAGATACCTACATGCACAAATCCAGGTAACTGCACACGGCAGAGACAGGGAAACGGGAAGGAAACACAGGGAAGCACAGAGCCAGAGCCAGGGAATTACACACACGGGAAAAGACACACGACTCGGAACAAATACCAATGCACAACTGTACTGAAACATGCCTGCATGAGCACCTCGACACGAGTGAGGGGAACACACAGCAAAACACATACAGACAGGACACTTCTTAGGGAGATATATTCACACACACATACCAGGAAAAAAGGTGCACTTCTGTGGTGGAAAGGGAAGGGGAAGAATGTGTTCATACATTCTCTCACAAAGCCAAAACCAAGGAGCAAGCACAAATGCAGTTAAACAGGTGCACATACTGATATGTGCTGACAAACACAGGGATACACAGTTGTAAACATGTCATGGCACACACACAAATGCAGACACTTGCACTGGGCATTGTGGATCTCCCTCGTCACACAAAGGTAGTGAAATGGCAGAGAAAGAAATGTAGCCAGGTGTGAGTAAAACATGCTTGCCAAAGTCCTCCACTTGGGCAGCCCAGTCCAGAAATCCAGGGCAGAGTGCTGATAAGAGCAGCACAGCAATTTCCCTCCCTGACGGACATTCAAAGGCACTCGGAGATCTGTTACTGCCTATAGCAGATGCACTCCTGCCTGAACATAAGTGTCATTTGTGCTCAAAGGATGCACCTACTGAGAAATGAAAGCAAACTCAAAGAGCAAAAGGCCCCGTTCCTGATCATGGAGTCATCCCAGAGACGGAGGAAAACATCTGTAACCGTAAGACTAAATCACAACCCCACAGCAGCTCCATTGGGCACCACAGGCTGCTCTCCCTGGGGAACGTAAGCAAAAGAAGCTTGGTACTTCCCAGGCAGACTCAGCAAGACCTCAGATAGGCAAGCAGGGTAAAAGGTGGTTTCTAAGCTATTTCCAAGACTATATCCCATGTAGTCTGGCAGCTGATGGCCAACATAGCCCCTTTGCACTAAGGCTCTGCCTCTGTGACTGAACATGTGCCAGAAAGTAAGGAGCACTTGTAAGTGGGCAAAATTTGGTGCTGCAAAACAAAAGCATTGCTATTTTTATTTTTATGATCAGTTTTCCCCAAAATACAGTTTTTTTGAATAAAACAAATGTTAAAAATCTTATTTAAAAAAATATTTTAAATTCCTTTTGGTGTACAAAACGGCAACCTGATCATTCACCAAAAATATAACCATATTTAATTTTTGTTGTTTTGTTTATTTTCCCTGGTATGTTAAGATTTGTATTTTGCTATAAAAGGGTCAACCAACTGTGAGGCCCACCATGCTTTGTACCATATCATTGCCTTGCTGGAAACAGTCCCTGTCCTGAAGAGCTTGCATGGCAGGTGGAGGAGCAGGAAAAGGAAGCAGGAGTATCTCTCATTTACCAGTGAAGCCCCGAGGAAGTGACTTGCCCAGGCTAGCCAGAGAGTCTTGGCACAGTTTGGAGCTGGAGCTGCATCTCCTGATTCACAGGTCATTGCTTCAGAAATGAGATCATCCTTCTTTCCTCATTTAAATATCCCTTAGCGTGGGCTACTAGTCAGTTAGTATTTGTATGATCCAGTCATGAGACCCATTGGAAACAGTACAGAGTATGAACTTGTGTATGGGAAGGGCTGGTTGGATCAGTGTCCCTGTGCTGTGAGAGCCTCTCAGCCCTGACCTCGCTCACCTGGCCTGGGAACACATTGGCCCTCACAGCTCGAGCCACTTCCTCAGAGGACACAGCCTGTCCCAGCAGGAGCGTTGTTCTGTCAGCATAACCCGCTGTGCCTGGGCTGTGGGAGCACAGTTACCTGGGCAGGGTCCCAGCCAGCACCAGCCATGGCTGTACAGACAGCACTGCCAAATATAGCCCGGCTGGGAAGAGCCTGTTGGTGTGGGCAGGGATGGCAGCGAGCGCGGCTGTGCAGGCACCGCTGGTGACAGCTGAGGGTGGGGAGGGGAGAGCCTGCCAGAGCAGGTCCCTGTGGGGAGGATCTGGGGAACAACGGAGCAGGGAAGATGCAGGAGTGGTAAGGGGAATGGAACAGCACAGAGATGTCAGTGGACTTTGATACCGAGCAACGTGTGTTACTGGAGACTGGTTCTGAGTCACTCATCATCCAACCCCTGAATCCCCCAAAGTCAGGAGTGCTGTGTGTGAGTTGTACACCCTGGCCTGCACTCAAGGACAGATCTCCCTACAGCACAGAGCCAGCACTCACTCACCATGACAGTAGGATATTCCTTATCACAGCTGCAGGACACAGCTGGCCCTTGCATGCTCTGCTCAGTGGATCACTGTCTCCTCAAGGTGATGAGGAAACTATGAGTGGCAATGGCAGCATTTCCCAAAATCCTCCTCATGGTGGGAAAAGACTTCAGTACAGGTTAGGTGTACATCCTTTCCTGACACTGCCTCATAGCACTGAACTTGCCAGAGGTACCAGCTGTTGTGATGCTGTGGATAGAGGAAGTGCAGGTGGGAGAGTAGAAGAGCACATGAACACATTTTCCCCCGTTTGTTCAGTGCCTCGCAGTTTTTAGGTTATGTTCTAATGGTAGTCTTGATTCATCTGCTCTACTGAAATAAATACATATACTGGGCAGCTGCTTTTCCCCAGGCTGTGTCACAGAGTACAGATTCAATCATGTTTTCATCCTTTTGGCAGATAGAGGAGGAGAAGGAGTGTCAAAGGGGGAAGCAGCAAGGCACAGAGGTGGAGGCAGGAGCAGAAACTGGTGTTGTCGTTTCTGTTTCATTGTTTACTGTCTATGACTTTGTACAGCTTTTAACTCCACCGTTTGGCAAGAGAGCAGCTGGCACCACTTGCCTTCTTTGGAGTGCATGTGCTGCCTGGAGAGAGACAGCCCAGGTTAGCTAATGTGGGAAGAGATGGGATCTCCTCCCAGGGAGAACGTGGGCTTGGAGCTTCAGACAGGCAGAACTGAAAACCTCTCAGGTCTGAACAACCCCTCTCCCCCTTGGATCTTTCATCCGTTCACCCTTCTGCTTCTTTTCTCTTTATTCAGGTTTATTTGAAACAAACTCCTGTAACTTTGTTCTCCATTAAGGTACCATTTGCTCATCTCCCTCCCCATCTTCCCTTTTGCCACCCTTGGAAAGCCAGTAGTTCCCTCTCTGCATTAATGCTGAACCAGTTCCTCCAGCTCATGTGCTGTTGGCAGTGCTCATTTTTGAATGGTGTTGAAAACTAAGTCCTTCCCATTTGTCATTGTTAGATCTCCATAGCACTTTCTCCCTGCATAGCAGCTTTAACCTGGGTGTATTCACTGAATCCTAAATGGCTGATGGCCAAAAATTTCTAGGTAATTTCAGTGGGACTTGATACTCTTCATTTCTGGTCATAACTTGATCATATAATTTGGCTGTGTACTCTTAAAGAGCTGCTGTGGCTGGTGGAGTCATTCTTATATCCATAACAGTTTGTAAAGCACTTAAGGGTACCTTTGGATGAAAAGCACTAAATAAATGTTCAGCAAGATGATGTTATTTATCCATGTAATCGCCTGTCACTTCCACCCAATTTTTGTTCCTCCCTGTCCCATCCAATCGGCCATATTATATGCTCATGCATATGGTCATGCACTCATCAATCCACCTTTATCCATATGCAGAGACACTCAAGTGTTATGAGAGCTACACGGAAAGACAGATGCATGCATCTAATCCTTCCCCGCTCATCTGTCCTCATCCAGCTCCTTCAGACACATAGCAACATTTTTTAAGCACTTAAGTGACTTAGGATCCTAAGTTTCATTTCTGAGAGAGGCTGAGGAGTTTAAATGTCCCTGAAAGTCAGTGAGATGTGTTCTCCAGATTACAATTCCTCACGTCTGTAAGTGTCATATTTTCAAAGTGCTCTCTTTATCTAAAGATTCAGATAGGCACCTTGTAGATTATCAAAACTGTTTAAGATAGGCACATAAATCCAAATGATTTTAATGCAGCCTGCCTTGAAAATTTTAAGACCCCTCTGGGCACTTATCTTTCAAAGGCATCTAAATCCTTTTGAAAAATTGGTACCAAGAGCCTCTAAGATCCTGTAAAAAACAGCTCTTAAGTTACTCGCCCATAGCCAAACATCCAAAGAGTGATGCTACCTTAGGTAAATCCGTGTTTTACCAGTGCAGTTTACAAAAAAAGGTGACTCTGGTATCTGCTTTAATTCCTGACATACAGCACTTGGTGATCCCATGACCCTGGAAAGGTACAGCATGGGAATCTCTTGGCTGCTGGGGCAGCAGGACCAGCCCTGTGCAGGTGCTCCCCCCGTCCCAAGGACAGGGTGCCTGTGCCAGATACAAACCTCTACACAAGGTGTGCACAGCCCTATTTGTTACAGTCATGGAAAGTCTTCATCACTGACAGGCAGAAGGGCATTCTCCTGCCACAGTCTCCTGGTCGACAGTGTTTCCACTCAGATCTTGACTAGCTGTGGTCAAGGAAAAGTTTTGTGGAGAGGGGTTGGTGGCTCTGGTGTTTGGACAAACTCACCATGTTCAGCAGACAGTCACTGGTGTTGGTTCTGACATCACTTAATGTAGGATTCTGCAGAAAAAAATTCCATAAAACAAACAAGCTTTCCAGGAAAGAAAATGAAGCAGAAAATCCTGCCCCTCTTATAAATTATGTCCAAGTAGGCTGAGCTGGCAAGAATGCCTTCAAGTGTGAAGTTCTTTCCATTTTATGGCTACGAGCTCCCCAGAGACCATCTTCTTTCATCTGAGGGGTTTTTTTCTCTTGAAGGTTTTTTTTTCACCGGGGTGGAGGGCAGATACTGTGTGCATGATTTGGCTGGTAGGAGCAAGAATCTGTCAGCAGAAAAAGGGCCGTCAGCAAGAGAAAGTGAGCTGCAAATTGTCCATTTCTAAACTGCTTGTTCATCTGACACTTGTGAACTCAGAAGCCACCTGTTCAGCCATCAGTCACCAAGTGAAAATGAAGCTTTCCTTAAACCAAGATTCTGACATATACCGAAAACCAAAAAGAGGAAAAAAAAAAAAAAAGAGGAGAAAAGGAAATTCTATTGAATTTGCTCTACTGTGAAATGAGAATAGAAACTCAAGCTAAAACCCAAGGGAAGATTTTTATTTCCCCTTCTCCCCCAACGGAAATATTAAAAGTGCTTTTTCAAACAGCAGCACAAACAAACAGTCCAAAAATCCAACACCTTTCACACAACATTTTTGCAGAAATCCAGAAGTGTTTCTGAAGTTGCCATCTCTCTTTCCTCCCCCCGCCCAAAATAGTGGCAGATTTTTGGGGTGTGACTGACTCCTTGCTAAAAGAACACTCTGCATGTTAACAAGTGGTGTAGCTCTTTGAAGTTGCGAAACTAAAGAGTGGATTAGCTGTGATACCAAGTGCAGAGTAGGCTTTCCCCTTTCCATGCAAGGTCAAATTAAGAGTGGACCAGCCAGCGACCCAAAAGTAGACCATAGTAAGCAGCTGATTATTTTCTGCCCTCTTCGGGCACAGTGCATTCGGCTCTGCAGGAGAATTCAGGGCAGCAGCCAGCGGGGTGGACTCTTACGTGCGAGGTTTTTCTGGCTGACCACAGAGCACATAACCCATGTGCCTGATCAAATAGCTCGGTAATTTCATCATTTCAGACTTTTATGGTTTTTCCAGTTGCTGCTGCTTTTATAAACAAGCATTTCGGTGACCTTCCCCTCCGGACATCAGCGCATTCAGCTCTGCAAGAATCCCAAGCTCTGAAAGTTTATAAATAAGCCTTCTATCAAGTTCCACAACAGGTGTGACCTCCCCCCCTGTCCTAAAACTGAACAGTTTCAACAAGCAAATAAAGACTGCACAGTCCTGTCTTAAAGGGGAAGCACTCTGGAGAGCAGCACACAGGCCCTGGTCACCTCAGCAGAAGGATTGGCCCATTGCAAGAAGGGACTGTGTGGCCATAGTTTGGGCACAGCTGTGCCTCTTAGGTGGCCCTTTAAGCAGGAGTGAGAGACAGAGTGAAATGGTGCTCACCACGACCTTCATCAGCATGACATTCCCAGGCTGTCCCACACACTGACCCCAGGATGGATTCTGGTAGATTCTGAGCTCTGTGTCTGCCTGCCTGAGACACGGGATTTCTGAGGTTTCAGTCACAAGCAGAGGATGTACAACCAGAATCTCTTCCCTTTCCTTGGGGTTCCTGCCAGTGTGTCGATGGCACGTTGGGAACACTGAGTGGAGCAGGAAGGGACAGGTTCTGTTGTGAGCTGTAAAGTAGGCAGACTGTGCTCCTAATTTCTGGCATACTGTGTGCAACCTGCCTGCTCCTCCTGGGTCTTGAGAAGGGCAAACTGAAATCTGATATTGAGCTCTTTCTGTGGGTGATCACCTCCAAAGCTGAGACTGACACAAGAATGAGGCTTCCACCTTGGTAGGAGGGTCCTACCATCTCTCTCTCCCTCCATTTAGATGCAACATAATCTGAGTAGAAATTGTGAAACAGGGTTAAGGGAGCAATTCCCCACTGCAAAATACTACTTTTCTTTCTCTGTCTTCTACAAAACCAGTTGCTGTTGCCTGCTTTTCACATGTGTGGGTTTCAAAGGAAACAGATAATCTGAAGTGTCCAACTGGATTTCTTGGTATGGACCACTGTATCATGTAAAATAGATGTGTGGTGTTCAGTGAAAGGATGCCATGAAGCCATTGAGACAGCAGGACACAGAGGGAGTTCTGGTCCCTATATAATCCCTGCTAAGTGGATCTCAGTATCCTGGTGGCAGAGATTGACAGGAAAATACCCATCTAATTAGTACAGCTGAGGAAGCTGCTCTGGCAAAGGAGGAGGAGCACTCAACCTGCTCAGTGCAGTGAAGGGAATCAGTACAATTGGTGTGACAGGGAATACCTGGTGAAATCAATATGTGATAGTGTTTTGAAGCTGATGTGATGGGCTGCCTTGGGACAAACAGAATAATTCCACAGCCAAGAGGTTTAGTATGGTCAGCAGCTCTGAGGAACCCAGTGTAATCAATTGGAAAAGGGATTGAATGTTAGAGGTGGGTGTGGAGACAGTGAGGATATAACCAATGGGACATCAGGTCTTCTGGCTTTCAAACCTCGTGTTGCCTGTTCCTGACAATGAAAATTGCTTCAAAGAACATTTGTTATTGCATATAAACCAGCCAGTCTGCAGGAGTGTGAGCATGTGGCTGTGGTGCAGAACCGGTGTCAGGTTGTTCCACCACAGTGGGTTGCACTCGTCCATGTGGGCAGGAAAGTGGGTGCATGTGCAAGTGCTGCAGTGAGGCAGTGTTATCAGGTGTAGGGGACTGGTGGTGGTGCTGCAGATCTCATGCTGCAGTCCCTTTTCTGCAGCATTATGGGAGGATTTGGTTCTAAGAACATCCTGAGTACCCTGTGGAGAACAATAAGAGCAGCCATTTGGCTCATGGTGAGCCTCGTCCCTTCTAATGCACTTGCAGTCCCCCTGGGCCATGTCTAATTACTGCTCAAACACAATAGTTGCAACGATGCATCATGCCAAAACCATCCAGAATAAGCCTCACACAGTGGGATTTGTTGTCAGTCTTGATATTTTTTTTTAATTTTTCTTTTTTTTTTGCTCAGTGCTGGTAAGAAAACTTTTTAACCCCCATCCCTATTCAGGGATCTACAGCATCTGCATCTTGCTGGTATCTGTCAAATCCCCAAGAGATCCTAAAGAGAAGGTTACTTCTGAGCTCCATGAGGATCACTGAGTATTTTCTATTTTGGTGAAGAGAAAGTTCCTTCCCAGGAAGTCTCAGCACACAGAGGCTTTTGGTGTGGGCAGATTTTGTTCTCCACTATAAATCAAAGTCCATTCCTCCCTTTCAACTAAAGTCACCCTCTGGACTGAAGTTATCTCTAAGGGCACTGAATACCCTTTAATAGGAAGGGACAAGCTCTCTCCAGTGATAATGTCCTTGAGAAGGCATCTAACCAGGTATATAAGCTCCCACTTTAAAGCAAACTAATGTTTCTGTTTGCTGCTAAAAGAGCTGACTGTAACCTTTGATCTATCTGAACCCTTCCTCTGCCACTATAAGCCCTGGTTGTGTTTCTCTCAGTGAAGTTTTACCTTCAAAAATTCCAATTTCTCAGGGATTAGTGTGTGGACACTTCCAGCAAACAAAGGTACGTATGGCTGTAGGATGGATGCCTGCCTGTACACGTGTGTACACATATATATGCAGGAATGCATAGCCAAACATTATCTGTACAGGCATAAATACAAACTCAGCCTGTGGTAGTTCAATCATACCCTGGCAGAGCAGTCTCACTGCTTAAGACAGGCTTTAATCAAGTTCCTAAGCACAGGGAGGTCCAACACCAGTGTGGAGGGCACTGGAAGAGTGCAGGGTGAAGAAAATCCACCCACAGAACAGGAGCTCTAAAGCAGCTCTGGGATGGCCACAAAGCCATGGGTGTCCAGGCAAGCCTGGAGTCAGGGCCCAGTGCTCGGAAATCTCTGGTTACCAGCAAAAGCATTTGAAAATAAATATAGACACAAATTAAAATGATACCATTTTTGACAAAGTAGACACTAGTTGAAATATAATGAGGCACTGTAGAAAAATGCCCCTCCACCAAGCGAGCACTTGCTGGGCGGATTAACCAGCATTCCTTCTCCTCCATTGAGTGGTGTCACAAGCTAATAAATATTTCAGAATTGGCTGTATTCAATCCAGCCCTTGTCCCGGTTGACGTCTGTTCTCTCAGTTTTCAGAAGGAGACAGGTGCAGAAGGATGAAAAGGGATTTAATTACTAAACATCCCCTACTCCCAGAATCCAAACACATGCTGTACTGTACATATACACCACACCTACTGTACTCACAAGCACATATAATACTCATGCACACAGTCACACCTACTGCACTCTGCCACACACTCTGACCCAATCCACACTGCACACAGAGTGTGTTTTGGAGGCAGAGGATTCACACTGCACTGCACCAATGCTTTTTGGCCATGGCATGTGGAAGGTACATGTGTGCTATAGCAGATATTCCTCCTCTGGAGCCACACACCCAGTTACAGAAATGTGTGAAAGACAGAAATGGCTTGTTTGTGCCCTGCTTGTGGCCAGGCTCCAAAGGAATAAAGTTGGCCCCAGCTGCCTGCCAGCAAATACAGGGTTTTTTTCCTTCTTGTGCTGAATGTCACCCTATAGTCCCCCACTTGCAGTGAGCACATTACATGCTCACACACATGTGATTTATTTACTCTATTAATGGTTTCTGTGCACACTTTGCTCTGAAACGAGAGGTATACAAGGCCTGAACCACAACCTTTGCAACTTCTGTTCTTACAAGGCCAGATTTTCAGATACTTTGCACCTCTAATTGAGGGTTTTTGAGAGCTCCCATGTAAACACCATACAATAAGGTGGGCAAGTGATGCTGGATCCGGTGGTATCTGGATCACCGCTTTGGGGATGTTATTTTGTCTTCCAAAGGCTTCCCTGCTCTTTGACAGTTAACTCCAGAGCACTTCTCACAGTAATAATAGTCTGAGACTGGAAGCTGTGGGCAAATTTCAGTGTGAAAAGCTGCACTCAACCTGTTTAAACTTTCCTGGCACTTTGAGCTGGGAACAGGCTGGTGCTTCACTGCCTGTTCCAGGCTGTTGCTGTGGGCTGTGGAGCAGCAGTTGTGCTCCAGCACAGGGACAGCTGCGTGGCACAAAGGGCACTGGCAGGAGCGCGGCCAGGGCGGTGCAGCCTCGGCAGATAACGGGATCTGTCCCTCCCCACTGCAACAAGTCGGGTCATTTTATGCCAGTTGCCTCAGTTTCATCATCTGTAAAATGAGGCCAGTAATATGAACTTCTTTTGGAAAGTGATTTGAGATTTACTGAGCTAGCAGATACTTGTCTGAGCGGTCTATTAGAGTGCTTTGAGATCTTTGAAGGACTCCTGAGTGTATCGGTGCAATATATTGCTGTTACCAACTACTTCAGGCAGCAAAGGAAAGGAACAGGGTTGGAGAAAGGGAAAGTTGGGTGCTCCTCCAGTCCTTCTCCCACTGGAATTGTACTGTTGACTCCAATCTAAGCAGGACCAGGACCTGGGAGTTCAAGTGATAGGTAGTGACAAACACCAAGGAAATCAAAAGTGATGGATGATGAAAGCAAATGGTTCTGTGTCTGGGCTAGAAGGAGTTTCCAGATAATGTATCACTTAGGTCAAATGCAGAACACCACTGGCTTTAAAGGGAGGTAATTAGTGTATCAGAAAATTGGGGGAAATTATGTATGTTTTTAAGATGGGCTATTAAAGCAAGCCATGAATTATTGAGAAGGGAAACTGCTTTCTTTGTTTTATTTAAGTTAACCTTGGAGAGCAGAGAAAGAGCATCAGGATGATTTTTTTCTGGGACACATGTTCTGTATAAGAGCACATGTGGTTGCAATATTAGGTCTCCCACTGCATCTCATACACTGCAGACACGTGTTTATGTGCACATATGTGCCTTTGTGCACCCCCCCCACAGTACATATATGCATTTGTGTGCTTGTTATCTTCTATATACAAAGCTCCCTACACACTCAGAGCAGAAGCAGTCAGACCTGGTATGTGTCACAAAAATAGTTGGAATAGTCTACTTAAATGTTGCACATAGAATGACATGTGATAAATATAGCCTGTTCCCACCGTGCTTACACCACTCGAAATACCTCTGCAGACTCATTTATAGATACACAAATATTTTATTAAAGCAATCTTGGGTTTCATATGCATCCCCAAATTGTAATCAAAAATTCATCCTATTTTTACACAAATATTTGTGCCAATGATACACACTGAGCAAAAGTCCTGTGAAAGTTCCCATATGACCCCACGTTGAGATCTATGGTGACCTGGAATTCTGAGCTCACAAACTTTGCCTGTGTGTCTGCACAGACCTGGTGCATGCACTGTGTGTTTGCTTATGTTCTAGTGATGGGCCATGTCCACCCAGTGCAGAATTCTGTCTCTCCTTTAGCAATCTGTGAAATGATTCAAGTGCTGAATTGTACCCCCTTCTCCATTTCACTGGAGGGTTTTAGGAAATTTCCATGGAACTCCCTTTCCATTAAAATCTGCAGGGCTTTTCTGGAGGAGATGGACTGCTCAGTTAAAAACAGGAGTGCTAATTAAGTTGATTCCACTGTAACTCTCATGGTTGGTTGACTCTACTGTCTGTGTGACCATAAGAGTGTTAATTTGATTTCATGTATAAAGTGTGTTTGTTTCCCAAACTGCTCTGTTGGTCTCTGATTCTCCACATTCTTGTAGACAGACTCAGGTTCTGGTGCAGGGAGACCTTTGTGGCCTCAGCACAATGTGATGGATTTGCACAGCATTGCTTATTACTCAGGGTTACCTCAAATTTGAGGAATCAGAGCTCAAACCTGCTCTTTTCTCTACCAGATTGCCCAGCAAAAGCACTCGAAGGAGCAGTTAATTTAAACAAGCAGATTCTCACCACTTCCTGAGTGAAATAAAATTTTCCTGCAATTTGGGAAACATAACTGGAACTGCAGGAGTCCAAATAGGAAGCACTCATTTTTGGCAGTGGGGCTTTCACTGGTGTGCTGCTACTGGGGGAGCTGATGGGAAACTGGGAACTTTGGGAATGGCACCTTCTCTGACCTTTGGGAATGCAGGCAGGAATGCAAAGCTCTGTAACAGCCCAAACCAAAGGTTTCTCTCTCTGCCTTCTGGAGCACTGAGACAGATCTGACTCCAGTCTTGCTCTTTGCACCCACCCATCCTAATTGTGACCCATATTTTACTCTGCAGTGGAAACTGGGGTAAAACCTGTAAGTAGTTTGTGTGTGGATCGAGCTGCAGTGGGGGTTATTCCTTTGATTTCAGGGACCAGGACAGGCCTCTGAACTGCCCAAACTATTTGTGTTTAAATCAGGACTCCTTAGTAAATATTTCTGGTTTGGTGTGTCCCCCCTTCCCATTTACCACCTATCCCAGGTGATACAAGACTTGTGATACAATAAGCTATAGATTTCCAGTAGGGATAACATGGAAAGAACAAACACCTGGCCTTTAATTTACTTGCAAAAACACCAGTTTAAAACATTTAGGTTTGTTAAATGGGAATCTTCTGTGGCACAAAAGTTTTCTGTCTGTGAATTGTTCTATTTGGTTTCTTTTTAGTCCAGAAGGAACTGGGCATCTCTTCTGTTTCCAGCCTTTATCAGGATGGAACTTGGAAATGTTAACTTATGAAAACTTGGAGACTTTTGAAGAAATGTTCTTATGTCAAGGATGAGACCCAGAAAGTAGGAATTCAATTGCAAGAAATAATGGCCTTAAATTGCAGCAAGAAAGATTTAGGTTAGCCATTAGGAAAAACTTTCTCACGATAAGGATAGTTAAACATTGGAATAGATTGTCTAGGTAGGCTGTGCAACCTCCATCAAAAGAAGATTTTAAGAACAGGCTGGGCAAACAAGAATGATGTCTCTGTAGCTGGCCCTGCATAGGAGGAAGTGGCCAGAGTAAGTGACCTCTAGAGCTCCCTTCTAATACTGTATTCTTATGATATTAAGGGTCTCAGGTTTAGCATTGCTTGGGTTATAGCTAATACAGCCATGTGTGCAGTGGGATGGATAGTTGGATGTTGAGGACAGATATATCCTTTCTCACATTAACACTAGTCATGGTTATGGTCCATCTAAATTCCAGTGCATTGCTTAGAAAAATGTGCCCTTTAATTTCCTAATAAAACAGCTGGGTAAATTCTTCCACTTGCAGCTAAAGGAGGGGAAAAAAAAAAAAAAAGAAAAAGAACACTTGAAATGAATTTTTAATACAGATTTGAGTGGGATTGCAGCAGGCGCTTCTGATCTGATAATTGCACTGGATCAGCCACAGTCGTCATCTTTTTTTCCCATCAGAAGTTTTGTGTGAGAGCTCAGTGCTGGGGAGAGTTCCCAGGCGGGGGGCTGACAACCTCACCAGGTAGCTGGAGAATGGGAGCCTGGGCAGCAGCGTGGACAGGCTGGGCAAAGGCATGGGCAGCCACCAACTGCCTGTTCTCATCCCTTTGCCCCCAGTCAGACGTAGGAAGGTCAAGAGAAAGCCTCGCTGTTTATTTAATCCATGGCCTGTCCTGAAAATTCCAGAAAAAGCACAGAGTGGCACCAACAGAACAGAGCAGAGCCAGCTAATGGGAACCAATGTCCCACCCCTCTCTGCTAAATAGTGATACAGGTGCTGAACCCAAAGGACTGAGAGAAAAAAAGACAAATGTCTGTTGAGTTGAACACAGACACTTCTTTGCCCTTGTACCTTGCTTTCCAAAGGGGGAGGACGGTGGGAGCTGCTGTTTGGGCAGCCACTGACTTCACAGTGCAAGTGAATCTTGGAAGGTTCTTCCCTCTCAGTGGAACCTTTCTGGGCTGTTCACAGAGGTTATTGCAGCCTGTGGAAGTCAATCTCTCTGTTCCCAGTGCAAACACAGACAGAGGCACACTTGCCTAGATAGCAGGTCAGGGGAGAAGACAACCTGGCCACTGATTCACCCTCTGGGGCAGCCTCGTGTTCTTCTTTGGCTCTGAAAGGTTCTGGCTAAAGTTCCCTGGGCAAAAGCTTTGGAATACCCCTTGAAAGGGTATGGGAATAACACTTGAAATGTTATTCCCCTTTTTCCCTTTAAGCCTATCCCAGGCTCATTACACCATCTCAGTGTCTTTCCTAATTGACACAAGAACATGTTGGCTGGTGTTGCTGTCAGTGCATCCTACTAGTGAGGCAGAGCTTGGATCAGCCAAAGAGTGCTTTTGTTGGCTTGGCATGGCTTAAATTAGTTTCTTGAGGGAAATCAGCTATCTTGGTAAAAGCACTTTGGTTCCTGTATCACTGCAGCTACACTACAGCTTTTTGCAGTGGAGAAATACAGTTAAAAAATCATGGCCCTAATTGACATTACCATAAATAATTTCTAGCATGGGCCTGGCTCTGAGTGAATGGGGAAGTACAGCAGGAAAAGCCTCTGTGTCCTATTACCAGCTGCCCTAAGCCAAGTCTTGCCTCAAGATCCTCCCAGCTTTGCTCCTGCAGCTTCTCAAGACAGACCCTGTGAGACTGGTACAATCCCCAGCAGTTGGGAATGCAGTGGTGACCACAGAGGGAAATTCAGGCTGGAAACCTTGGCAATCCTGTGTTGACTTCCCTGTGATTTTCAGAGCTTTTTTTCCCTCAGCCTGCCAACACTTCCAATAAGACAGTTGTGCAATGAGATGAAAGGGCAAAGATTCTCTGTGCCTTGCTCCCTGTTTTTTCCCTTCTTTTTTTCCTTTCCTTCTTTTTTTTTTTTTGTGCCATCCAGGAGAGCCATTGGCTGCTGCCTGAGATATCCTGAGAGATGCGGCAATTAATTTTCTTTTAATCAAGGTCGGATGAAGTAAATTGGTGCGGCTCTGCAGCCCCTCATTTTCTGTTTTTGCAGTGATGCAAAACAAATATGATCAAATTATGCTCCTTCTCACCTTATTGAATTAGGAAGCGTGACTGATCCAGGAGAGCTGAGATGTTATATACTGTACCAATCCTCACCATCCCCCCTCCCTGACAAAGCCATCGGGAATCTTTCTGCAGGTTTTTTATTTCAAGTTTGGAGGGGAGTGTGGGAGTGGGTGTGGGTGGTGGGGAGAGAGTCCTATTTATTTTTCTTAGTCAGTGGGGTGAAGCTGTATATTTCACCTTACAGTGATGTGTGAGTAATCACAATAATCAGGTCCATCTGGGCTCAGGAATAAAATCTGACAGGAGGACAAAGACGTTAAAGAGGCCTGCAAGGAGAAGGGCCATCAGCGGGTCTGCCCTGCTGATCTGCCCGCTGTGGGCATTGCTGGGGGACTGATGGGCCTTCAGGGTCATGGGGACTCCTTCCAGCTCTGCCCCTCACTCCTCCTGCAGCCCTGGACACACCACCTTGTCCCTCGAGCCCCCCCGGCCTGGGCAGTGTGGGGAATGAAGTTTGCCATGAGGGCGCGATGGAAAGCGTTGTGTGAGGCTCCGTGTTGTGTGCACTTTGTCAGCTCCTCAGGACTATTTGGTGTTGGTTCACTGCAGTGTGCCAGAGGAGACAGGAGGAAAAGAGACACATGCTCACACACAGAGCTGTCTCATGGAGATTTTGCTTCTAGTTAGGTTGTCCATATAATCTAAAATGAATGTTATTCTGACTGACAGCATCCGTTTGCTCTTCGTATATGCAGAAACATTAGAAATGCTCTGATCAATACCACTGTGGACATACAAATTGCACAATATATATAGTCCTGTAGCCCAGGGCTGGGAGGTCTCAGCATCCAGCAGGCTCTTTATTTCAGAGGGTCTCTATGTGGGTAAGGGCTGCAGGATTAAGGCTGCCATGGTCAAAACTTGTAATACCCTTGAGGGAATAAAACATGGAGATGCAGCAGGAGAAATATATAATGAGTGGGCTAATGCATATGTTCTTCTCCTCTGAAAGAAACCCAAGGTGGCTGTGAGCTTGACCTAAAGGGATCCTTTCCAGTGTGATAATCACAGACATGGACAGAGCAATCTCCTGGGAGGGAGGAAAGTATGTTCTGCATCCTCTACCCGAAAGCAAAATCAAGTGATGATTGAAACATGAACTTCCCTTGAACATGTTAAAGGAGCTGCCCCACGAGAGGATGGGTCAGCAGTGACAGGAATTTAGGGCAAGATCCCACTGCACTGTGAACCAATACTGTGCCCACAGCGTGGTGATCTCTGCACAGCTAACTCATTTAGATGATCTCATTGATCCATTTTGGCTTCAGAATTTACAGTTTTATTAGAAAATACTGTCCTGGACATGCCATGTGATAAAAATAAATAAGAGGTTATTTAACTTTGGGTTTGGGTTTTTTCCTTCTTTTTTTTTTTTTTTTTTTGTGAGAGAGAATTGGAGAGAATGTATTGAGACTGTAGGTTTTAATTTATAGATTTCTGGTGACCCTTTTCACCTTGACCCTTTTCCCCCATCAGGTCAATCTTATTCAGACTGTACTGCTCATTCTGCTTGATTGGAGGACAAAACCACCCCCAGGTTGATAAAAAGAAAGGGAAGTTTGCAACATTTTTGTCTATTCATTCATTTTTCCATTTAAGCCCAAAAAACCACGTTTGTCTGTCCATCTGAAATGTTTTGTACTGCTGCCCATCAGTGCTGAATCTTAAACAGACTGACAATATTTGTTTGGAGTCTCATGCAGGGTTGTTTCCCTGCCCCAAGTAGAGGGAACTCCCCTTGCTGAGGGGTTTGTTGCAGTGGGTGAGAGCAGATCTGGGAAGATGAGTACGATGAGGGTCATCTTAGTTAGGGGACAACTGCTCAACCTCACCTCCATTAGAGGGAGAAAGGGAAATAGAGGAGGCAGGAAACAAGAATTCCTACAGTAAAAAAACCAAACCAAATCAAAACCCTCTGAGAAAGTCCTCGTCCTAGCAGGCTTAAAGAAAACAAGACACAAAGATAATACTAGGGAACATTTTATTTTCCACATTCTTCATTTTTAACCACCCTTCTCTCCTCATTCATTAATCCTGCAATCTTTTCCTGCCTTGGAGACACTTCTCTGAGGTGTGTGGCTCCTGACTGCTCTCGGTGTTGATCGAAACTCTTCCCAGCAGGAGGAGGGGAAAACTTGAAGCTTTCTTTGGTCTCTATAAAAATGCTGTTCCTTCAAAGGCTGTGGGTACAAAAGGGCTTTTGAAGCAAGTCTTTGTACCAAATTAGAGACTAGAGCAGGACCCTGGCTGTAATTAATGACAATGCCGAGGGAAGGAGATACTTCTTGTTATATGGTCCAAGATTAGGATACATCCAGCAGGATATAAACAGAAACAAGCTCTGTGTTGGTCGAGGTTGGAGGGGCTCGTGGGGGGATTGCACAGGCTGTGTGCCTTCCAACCCAGAATATCTCCTTTATGTCTTTTCTACATGTATCACTTCACAATATCAGTTGCTAACATCCATCACTGGCCCAGATATCTACTGACCTACTGATTTAAGCCACTGTAATTTCCTCCTGCAGTGTTCAGTGCTCTACTCCCATTACCTCCATATCTTCTGTCTTTCAGCGTCCTGAATACTTTTCCCTTTCACAAATTTCTCCTTATTCCCTCATTTTTTCATCTCCTCCCTGTCACAGAATGCAATTCCTTCGGGGGACAGGGGGCAAACACAACCCCCAGTGCCTGAACCCACCAGCTCAGCAGATTTGACTTGGTACTGTTTTGGCATCCAGTCCTGGCCATACTCCTGTGAATCACTGTGCCACTCGTGAGCAGAGCTCCAAATGACACTCACCAGGAATTTTATTGCTCCAGGAACAGGGAAATAACAGCCTGAGCTACCAATCACCAGAGCTGGCAGGACGGGGCTCCCAGGGGAGCGCTGGGCAGCACAGCTGTAATTGTCCTTCCTCCTCCTTTCCCTGACAGCAGGAAAGGAACCCCAACTTCCTTACAACTCTCCCATCCTATATTCTCTTCCAACAACTCAGATCCTGTAATTTCTATTTCCTATGAAAAGCATTCTGAAGTTTTGGAATACTGCTGTCTTGTGGCTGAAAAAGTTGTTGAACAGCTCTCTGGGAGTCTGATGGATACAAATCATTAATAACATCCTCCACTTGGATTAGATCTCAAAACTTTGTGTGAAGCATGTCAGGATCATTATTTTGATTTCAAAATGGTTATTATTTTCACAGAGGCACTAAGAGGTGGGATGTTGTGCCTAGGGGTAGAGTTGGGATAGGATGTTCTTGGAAGCTGCTGAGGGAGAGGCACAGGAAAAAGTGCTGCTTTCTGGGTGACTTTCATCACAGCAGAGGGGTTCCCACTGTTCTCACAGCCCTCTGGCCAGGAAGTTCCACAACCAGCATCTCTGGGTGAGGAGATGGAGAGTGGTCTGATGATGTGTCATACTGTAGGTCCAGCTTCCCCTCCCAGGAGGAATGCCCTTCATCTGCACACAGGATTTTCTCTCGTCCCATTGAGAGTGGGCTCTGTGCCACTTTATACTTTGGAGGATCATTAGCAGAAATCATTAGCTATAATACAACCTCCCCCATAAATCTCCCCTGCACCTGGATCATTTGTCCATGCCTAATTTCCATCTCCCTAATTTTATGATTTGTCCCTCATTTGATGAGAGTTCCTTCCATTAATTGTGGAGTAAGTGCTTCCAGATAAAGGGCTGAGGAGTTGACCCCATCTTGGAAAGACATGGTTTGGGCTTTTTTCCTGAAGGATAGAGTCCCTCTGAAATATTCTTGCTCCCCTTTCAGAGGGCATCACTCCAAATCTTAAAGGCACCACAGCAGCTTCCCACAGGGAAAATGCCTCATTCAGATAAATCCTGTTCACTGGAGGCGCTGCAAGGCAGATGAAAGCAGCAGAGCTCAAGTCCAAGGTGTCCTCTGCCAGAGTTAGAAAAGTCTTGTAGGCATTATCTGTACAATTCAATTCAGACCAAGGAATAAACCTCTGCTTTTCCCCACTGGACCCCTCCTAATTATCATACTTTGCTTCCCCAAAGCAATTCTGTATCCTCCCACAAAAATCTCCTCTGCAGAACCATTTCATGTTGTGTGAGGCTGCAGCACAGATCCTCAGCCTGTGTGATAACGGGCAGGGAGGGAATTGGTCGAGTCAGTTGAAGAGGGGACTGAACATCAGGCCTGCAGAGCTCTTTTTCCAGCTTTTCTGCAGACATTCTGGGTGGTCCAGAATAAGGCAGCTCTTTCTCTGTGCCTCCATTGCCATCTAAATAAGATGGTGATATGAGCAGTAGGGTGCCATGAGAGTTTAATTAATTAATTTGCAAACGCTGTGAGATCTTCTGATGAAATTCACTGCATCAGCACAAAGTCATATTTAATCTGTATTACATACTGAGATCCCAATAGCAGGAGCATCCCAAATGCACGGGAAAATGGAACCAAAAAGAGGAGCAGCCAAACTTTTTGAGCACTCTGCTGAATAGTTTGTATCTCTGGAAAACAGGAACATTTTTCCAAATCAAAGCATTTGTCCTTGAACTTCTCACTGTGCAAGAGTGTGAGGCAGCTGAAAGAGCTCACCCTGGGACACACACAGCCCACTGGAGCACTCTCAGAGCTGAGTCTGACACACTGGATCCGCTCTGCTGTGCTGACTGGGTTTTGTTTCTCCCACCCTCAGCTCCTTCTCATACCTGTCCCATATTGGACGTGGATGTTGGAAAATCCACTGAGACAAAGCTTGATCCTAAACTCAATCAGAGAGTGCAAAAGCTTCCCGGGAACCCCCAGGGCTGTAAATGGTGCAGCAGACAAAGCTGTTGGATTCTCAGCCCCTGTCTGGCTGCTGAACTGTTGGTTTAGTCGTGAGGGTCTGGCTGTGACATTCTGGCCCTGGTGCTCTTTTCTCCCGAGTCCACTGCAGGGGCAGCACAAATGCAGAAGAAGGGCGTAGGAGAGGAGGGAGGTGCAGTGCTGGAAGCAGCTTGCACATTTTACAGGTAACATTATCTTTTATTGGCATCCTAAAAAGAATGTCAGGCACTAGAGAGAAGTTTTTTTTTTTCTTTTTTTTTTTTTTTTTTAATTTCTGCTTCACTGCCATTCCACTGCAAGATTTTTATCACATCCGTGATGCCAGCAGAGGCAGGCAGAGCTCAGTGACACAACTGGCCACTCACAAGATTTCTGGAGACCTTTTGTCACATCCTCTGGAGGAAACCGTGAAGGGCTCAACATAATTTCTGTTCTAAGGCTGGAAATACTCTGAGACTGAGCAAGACACAGGCCTGACTATCCAGCCAAAAAGGGCTCTCAGCCAGACCTACTGAGAGGCAGCTATCAGTAAGACAAGAGGGCATGGTCTTAAGCTCTGCCAGGGGAGGTTTAGGATAGATATTAGGAACAAATTCTTTACAGAGAGGGTAATCAGGCATTGGAAGGGGCTGCCCAGGGAAGTAGTGGATTCTCTGTCCTTGGAGGTTTTTAAGATGAGACTGGATGTGGCATCAGTGCCATGGTCTGGTAACCAGGGTGGTAGTGGATCAAGGGTTGGACTTGATGATCCCCGGATGATTCTGTGATTCTATGATTGTTTTACAAGCTGAAGGAACCTTTGCAGTAGTTTACCAAGACAGGTGTTTCTAGCAGTCATCCAGGCCATGGGGTGTTCTTGCTTTCTCTAAAAGTTAGTAAAGACATTTCTGATGATGTCTGCATCAGCAGGAACATTTTCAGTAGCCAGGCACTGTTTTTTGTTTGAAATGACTTCTCAGAGACCAGACAACTCTTCTAATTGACTCCTTTCATTTGACAGTTGACATTGCTTCTTGTTTTCACAGCCCCTCACTTTTCTCTGGTCAAAGTTTATGGTAAGATAAGACCTTTTAGACCATCAGCATAAACTCTGATACCAGTAGACTGGACTTGCAGTCTGTCTTCTCTTTCCTTCCCACCTTCTGATTTTCCTTATGCCTCCCTTACAGTGGGCAATAAAAATACAAAAGTACGATCACTGGAGAGCAGCTCAGTCTGTTCTGTAGTTCTGTCAGTCTGCAGTTGTGCTGTTGTCACAGAAAGCAGGAGTGAGAAAGCCAGTACCGGGTTCTGGATGGCTGGGCTGGTTTCAGCTGTGACCTGGAGGAAAGGCTGCATTGTGGTGCTGGGTGCTGTCACCTCAGCTCTGCAGGACACCAAGTGGAGCTCAAACTCTGGGCCTAAGAGTCCCTGAGGCTTTGGAGAGCCCTGTGAGCCAGAGCAGGGCTGTTCCAGTGCCTGCCACCCCAGCCCCGAGCTGGCCTGTGCTCTGGGTGCTCCAGAAGTGGATGTTTCCTCTGTGACTCCTCGGCAGCAGCTGTGGGGAACCAGCAGCTGAGGTCTCTGGGTGTGTGTGGAGGCGGCTGGAACCGGGCTCAGGGTTTGCATCCCGAGCTTTGCAGTTGCTGTCTGAGCCTGCACAGGCCTTTCCCCCCTCCCTGCAGGAGACAGCAGAAATGAGCAGTTGAGCACCTCATCTCCGTGCCTTGCAACCTTTCCCTCATACAGAGCTGTGCAGGGGGTGCTGGTGTGTCCCCTGTGGCAAGGGCAGTGAAAAAGCAGCTTTGCCATGGCCACAGTAGCCACTCACACCTTTCCAATTCAAGTATGGTCTTTGCCAGCCATCAGTGTCTGCAGGCAGCTCTCACACTCACACGAGCCTTTTACTCTTGCCAGTCTCCACACAAACCTTGAGCAGACAGTGAGTTGCTGTTGGCCAGCACTGTCCTGCCCAGGCTCACTCCCACTCACAGAGGATCCCAGCAGGACATCAGCCCAATGTTTCTCCTCCTTGCTGCAGTTTGAGAACTGTGGCCATACACTACGTTTCTTTCCTAGATTTCTTTTGCCCAAATGAGGCTATTTTTGCTGGCTGACAGGGGACTTTTACTAAATGGCACAAAAGCACTGGATTTTGGGCCTTGTGGCAACAGGTAAAACATAGAGTAATTGTATTGATTTCATTGCATTTTCCCAGAGGATGATGCAAATCAGAGTTAAACCACAGAAATGAAGAGTTCAGCATGGGTGTTATCCAGTCTTTTGATACTGAGCTGAGCAAGTTGCAGATGAGATACACAGTGGTGTACCTGGTTCTGCAGTAGAAGCAGATGCAAAGCCAGCTGTAGTCCTACCTTCCACCAAACTCACCCTCTGTGGAAAAGATGAAATCATTGTTTTCCCTAGAAAGGAGGGACGCTGTATACAATCTAATGATTATAGCAGGATCTAGGAAACAGGATTTCTGAGTTCCTCACCCTGCTGTGCCACTGCTTTACTATACAATCCAAAGGAAAACATTTTCCCTTTCTTTTTCTCAGTTAATATACTCGTGAAATAATACTGTGCTTCATATGAGATTTTATTTTCAAAACATAAACCACATCCATGTGCCAGTGTCCAGTTACTTTGAGATCAGAGGCCGGGGTAGGAAGCTTCCCACTGCCTGTGTGTGTGAGGTGAGCTGGGAGTGTCTGGGTGTCTGAGCTGCTGAACACTTCTGCCTCAGGCTGAGATCACTGTACAGCCACGGGGCCAAATACACCAGGGAATAAGGGCACTGATTTGGAGGGACGTGCACAACAAGAAGGAGAGGAGCAGGCAGCACCATTGTCACCACTGCCAGGGACAGAAGCAGGTCCCACCTGAGCAGAATGTTCAGCTGATGTTGAAAGTTGTAGAGAAGAATGTTTGTCTTGGCTGGTTCTGGCAAGAGAGGACACAGTGGGTAGCCCAGCTTGGAGAATTTAGCTGAGTGATTCTGAATCTCCTCCTTGGCTCTTCCCTGTGCATGGTCACAAGGTGTGGTGGAGCTGATGGAGGATCCCACCCCCAGCACACACAAAGGGCACACAGTCAGGAGAACCTGAGAGAACACCATGGGATGTGCCTGGGTGTCAGATCAGACGCTTGATTGCGACAGGAACACCCTGCAAAGTCCTGCTCTGGGTGGGAATCTGTGCACAGTTAGCAAATCTCCTCAGACAGGCGTGCACCTCGCTCTGGGAGCACTGTTAGGATCTGCTGCTGATCCAGACTGCCAAGAAAGCTGGATTTGAAGGGGCAGGAAACTGCAAAAGTCAGGGCTTTTATTTTTCGGGTAGTCTGATTTTTAACTATGTAAATTCACTTGATTATATTCTGATTATCCAAACACTGTGGGTATGGAACCAACCCTTGAATTCCTTTCCAAAATAAATCCCAACACAGACAGCATTGAGAGGTCTGATCTTCCTCCTGCAGTTATCATACTGCATTAGCATTTTATGCTTCGTGTGTGTGCACACATGAGAGTGCCATTGCAAGTGCAGAAAGACGTGTGGAATCGGGAATGGGGGCGAGTGCCTGTGCATGAGAACATGTACCAGAGGTTTTGTGTGTGTGTGTGTGAGAGGGAGAGAGGACATGTGCATGTCTACAAACTTGTGTTTGTGTGGGAGTATATACGTGTGGGAACATGTGCACGTATGTAATTTTGTGCTTGTGTGGGAGAGAGGAAGGGAAGGCATGGTAAAGTTATTTGAACCTGTTTGAAGGTCGGGTCTCCCCAAGGTTATCTGCTTTTTTTCCCTTGAATCTGTAAAGTAATGGTATTCACACTCACTACTTGAGAAGTGTTTCTTTTTATAGCTCTTCCAGATGACAAATAATGCCTGTTTTTGAAGTCCTTTTTAAGTCATTGTTCCCTGGACGCAGATACCATGTTTGGGTGCAGGAGGGGAGCAGAGCACAGAGCTATTTCCCCTTTCTGTCTGCAGGGAGCTTTACTGGGACTAGTGAAATTCCAGCCAGGATCATCCAAGGGGCTGCAAACTCACAGCATATGAGCTAATAGGACACCCTCTCCTTCAAGCCCCGTGACACAGTGAGAGAGAAGCAGACACCCACCACAGACCACTGCAAGCTGTGCAGGTCTGGGCCGTGGAGGGTGTAAAACCCCTCTGAAACCAGGGGTGGATTTCCTGGAGGAAGCCTCCCCAAGTTGGCCCATTGAGAACAAGCCAAATTCAGACTTGGGGAGTGGACAGGTGTCTGGATCAGAGCCATCCCTTGTTGGGGGCTGGGGTTGGTTGAATTTTGCCCATCTTCAAATATTTTGGGCACTGTTGCCCTCTGTGGGCAGTGTGGATGTGTGGGCAGCACACTCAGAGTTCTCTCCACTTCCCAGAGAGGTGCAAGGAGTGTGATTCCCGGGAGGCTTCCCAGCACACTGCTGCAGCACTGCAGGCACTTGATGCTGTTCTCTCACCATAGAGGCCACCAGTGCTCTGTTAAAACCATCCCCCCTTTCCTTGCCTTCCCTTCACCCTAAGTGTTTTGGCTACTGTCTCTCTGGTAGCAGCAATGGCCATCCCGTGCCCAGCAGTTGTTCAGTGCTGGGTGGACACAGGACAGGGAACAGGATTTGGTGCTTTGCCCAGGGACAGACAACTCTCAGCAGAGCACTCCCGTTCCTTGTGTTGTGGTGGACCTTCTGTGTGCTCATCACCCATGGACAGTGGGCTCAGCCCCATCTCTGGAATCTGCCACTCTCCTCCCTGCAGATGGGATAACTGAGGTTTTTCTCCTGGTCAGATCCCGAGGTGTGCTGGAAGCTCAGTGTGCCCAGTGGCTGTGACAGGAATTTTCTGGAATATAAACTCAAGGGGTCTCTCAGGGTTTGGGCCAGAGGGAATTGCAGATACCCACGAAGGTGTTCAGCTTCCTATTGGAAAATCTCATGGGAAATGGCTTGTGGGAAAAATAGTGAGCACACTGGGAACATGGGGGACAGAAAGGGGACAGAAAGATTCAAGAAGCAACCCCAGAGAGGACAGGGAGAAAGGTTGGTTGAATGGATAAACGGTCTGTGAGCAGGAAACGATATCTGACTTAATGTCTTAGTCAGACAGAAAAATTAGATGGTGTAAACTGATCCTTCCTGCAAGGGGTGCTGAACTTTTTTGGTGACTTTAGAAGGCCATGTTTACAGTAACTCCAGCTCGTGACCAGGCTATAAAGGCAGCTCTTTGGGCAGGAGGAAGGAGCGTTTCAGTAACGCACACACCTGCCTCCATGGGCAACCTGGCCTTGCACTTACTGGGCTTTTTTTTATTGTAAGGTTGTACTTTGCTTTTTAACATGGAAACATAAAATATGCATGCATATGGCTTATCAAAGATGATAACATTCACAGGTAAAGGAACATAAGTCCACTTTATTGCAATAAATTATCTTCCCCACCCTTCTGGACTGATTAGCAGCTGCGTCTCACCTAAGCTTTTGAGAGTTTTCCTTTTAATTTTTCACCTGAATTGTTTGCTCCATTTTAGCTGCACTCATAGGGGGTGTATTTATAAAAGGGGGAACAGGGATTTCTGACCGTTGTTCCCAAACTGAGCCCCTGAAATTACAGAGCCAGTTTTGAGATGCTTGCCCTGAGTGCTGGTTATGACAGAGTTTAATTTTAATAACGAGAGGCAAAGTTTGCACTAGATTTCCTGTCACCTACAGTAAGTTATCCCAGTTTGCTCTGGTTTGCACATTCATTGACTAAGCTTTCCTTAAGTCCTAGGGAGACTGAGGTTTAACATTTAGAGCTCTTCCACTAAAGTCAGGATTTTAAACCCAGCGGTTTAAAAGCTGGTGCAAGTCTGCTGGGCACAGTTTGATCTGTACCATTTTATAACCTGGTTTATCATTATAAACCATAGAAACAGATAAACTATTTCAGCCCATGGAAAGGCAACGTCTCCAATTGCACCAAACCAAATTTATTGGTATTAGAGTATGATTCAAGTCAAACCTCAGCTTAATAGGTAACCAGTAAAGTTGCTACAGTAATTATCAGCACAGTTCCAGAGTGAAATTTTCCTCGTTGAACCATGTTGCCACTTATGTTGGTTCAGAGAAATATATTTTACTTCACCATTCCAACTGCTCAGGAGTATGATCAGGTCCTGCATCTCAGTTGGGCAGAGGGGAACAATGAACTATAATAATCCAGCCACTTGAGATAATCTGTACATCCCTTCAGTGTACTGGCAATCTCCAAACTTCTTCTACACGTTTTCATGACATAACTATAATATCTACTTTTTCAAGTACGTGAACCAATTGTGGACACTCAAATCACTTCATAACGTTCTCAGAGAGGAACAGTTTAATAACAGAGGAGAGGTTTAGTTTGCATAGAACCAAAACTCTTAGTTTTCCCCTAAGTCCACTGGAGGGTTTGTGTATCATGATCCAGGTCTTGGGAATGTGAGATACACCCTGAAAGCAGATGGTTCAACAGTTACTCAAAACTCTTTGATACCACCTGGGACCTTTCCAGTACTTCTGGTTGAGCAAGTGCTCAGCTATCCTCTGGTCTTTGCTGCCATGTGCATGAGAGTCAAGTGACATTTAAAGATGTCAGACACTTCCCACCTTAAATACCCTGCTGACTTTGGCTGTGTAAATGGCTCAGTCTTTTTACATCCAAGGGCTATTGCCTGGATCCTTCAGTCACATTTTGGACAAATTCAACTTGAGCACCTTCCCTGATATCTGAATTGGAGCAAGGACTTTGGCACTGGGCCTGAGACCATTCGTGAGGTGTTTATAGTGACAGATCCAGCACGTAGAAGGAGCAAGACTGAGCTGGGCTTACCTGGGACTCTGCTTTCACCTTCTGCCAGGGCTGAGTGCACCGCATGGAGACCATAGGGAAGCAGGTCCTGGGGTGTGCTGAGTGTCTCTGCTGCTTGGAACAAGCTCTGCAAACACACACAGCGCTGCAGTGACCTTTGTATTTCCATAGGTGTCTCAGGTACAGCATGTTTGTGCTGTTGGAGCAGGAAGGAGAGCTCCCTGGAACCTGCCCAGAGCAGAGAGCAGGGCAGTCTGCCCACATCTGAGCACCCTGGCCGTGCACTGAGCTGGCTGCTCTCTGCATGGCATTCCCAGGTGGAGCTGGGACTGGTTACACTGAGCTGGGTGGGTTTTCTCCCCAAGCTCACAAAGGACCTGTAGCTCCAAGTTCCAGTCAGTCTGGGACCCAGAGCTGTTCTCTCTGCTTCCTTGTTTCCTGCTGCTGCCAGAGGTGTCTTTCACAAGGAAATCAAATTTTTAATGCCAGTAGAGACAGATTCCACTCTCAGATCTGGGTGGCAGAAATGTGTGGCAAAGTCAGAAGTCTGGGTCTGGGAGCTGAGAGTGGGAGGGTGGGACACGAGCTTTTATGAAGGATCATTTTCTGAAGGTGAGGAGGCTCTGCTGGTATTGGTATCATACTAGAGGACAAATGTTCCTTCCCTTTGATCTGTAGCCTGCTTCACCCTGTAGGATTTTCACAAGAGGATTTATCAGCCTGTACGTTTGTTAAGTTGAAGCCAGAAAGGGAAAATAGTCCCTTCAGTCTTTGCTAGTGGAAATTGCTCTGTGTGGAAACCCAGAACACAATGAGAAATAAATAAATTGAAACCCAGAGCTGAGAAATAAACAATCCCAGTGGGAATGGTGTGATCACAGGAAAATAAGAACAATAAATTGCCCTTCTCTGAGGTTTCAGGGCTCTTAAAAAACATCAAATAAGTCTCATAGCTCCTTCTGACTGTGGTAGTGATCTTTTGCCCCATTTCACAGATGAGGATGCTGAGCTACAGAGTGACAGACCAGCCAAGCACCAATTGCAGTGTTTGGTACACACATACACAGTGCCTTTTAGAGACACCCGAGCTCTCTTGATATCAGAAGTGTGTGGCTCTATTAGTGCAGTGATCTGGCTGGGATAATTTTCCACTGCTTGCTGTACTTATTCAGCAGCAGCTTGGGTGTCTCTAACCAGCATTGTCCTGCTCAGTGGCGTCATACTTTGTAATCTGAGTCATATATTCCCAGGACCAGTGAGAGTCTCTCTCTGACCTCCTTCATATCATGAACCGAGGAGTTGCCCCAACCTCTGTTCTGGTTGGAGCAAATGAATCCAGGTGGGACTTGGCAGTATTTTCCAGCCCTTCACTTTTAGGTTCTAGATTCCTGTTTCTAGAGAGAACGTTCCAGACTCATTCTCTACTCCAGCTCCAGACTGATGCGTTTTGGCTTTGCCACATCACCCCAAACAAGGTCTGTTTTGCATGAGAGTTAGGAATGTGAGGAAAAACTTCTGAAGGAGAGAGACAAAAGTGGCCACTGGCTGAAGGCAGAGGGAGGGGGGGCCTCCTGTCCCTTGGGCCTCTGGGGGTCACTGTGACTGCAGAGAAATGGGCTGGGGGGGCACGAACCAGGCAGCAAGGAAAGCACACCTTGAAGGCCATGTTGCCAAAAGGCAGGTCTGGTCTGGACTTCATGTGTGCATGAAGGGCACTGTCCTCAGCCAGGTTACGGAGTCTTCCTCTTTCTGAAGTGCAGGTTGTGCTGTTGAGGCAAGCAAGTGGTTGCAGGAGGCGTCTGTGAGCTCCACAGAGGGCAGTGGTTTGTAAGCAAACTAGCCATAAATACATCAGCCAATGGATTAGTAACTGGTGTGAGTGGGTGTGGGACATGTGCATACATATACATACAGACATGCATCCACACGCACTTCTGCCTCTGCCAAGCTTATGCTAAGTGGTATCGTTGAAACAAACTGCCAGCAGAGTTTAGGATCTTTGGGTGAAAGTGTACATGTTTGAAAATATGGCAATAACAACATTTCCTTTGAACACCCCACCGTGTAAAGATACCGTTGCATTGCAGAGACTCACCAGAGAGTGGCTTGGATCAATCTGCCTGCTGGCTCGGGTGGAACAAGTCTACAAACAGAATTTGTTGGTGAACTGGTGCTAATTACGTTCCAGCTGATCAAGGCTAAACTCAAAAGTCTGAAGTGCATTACTTATCATCACTGCTGCAAAGCCCCTTTCACTAGGAGTTGGTTTCACTTCTCTGGGAAGGGGGGGAAGAGGCAAATTTGGAGACACAGAGGGACAAAGCTGACTAAAAATCACTATTTAGGCTCCCTTGTTACTTGGGAGCAGTGGCTTCCATTTTTTAACACAGATTACAGAGAAATGCTGTTCTCATAGAAAAAAATCAGAGATTTCAAAGGGAGAGGAAGATCCTGTGCGTGCTGGGGAAGAGGAGCATGCAAAGATGTGATGCAGAGATACAATATTTAACGAGAAGGGCAGTGAGCGTCTATGGGCTTGATCCAAATGCCTACTCAAACTGATTAGAGTCCTTCCCCAGACTTCAATGGGATCAGGCCCTTGATATTTCGTAAACACAGATATATATTTAAAATTATTTAAGAAAGTTAAGATGATAGAGAGATTGTCAACTTCCAGCAGTGGTGGTTAGATAGTGTAACACCATCCTCCTAAGAGATGCTACATCAAGATGATCAGGGAATTATGTGCATAAAATAAATCCTCGGGCTTCAAGATAAGAACATACTGCAGTTTCTTGCCATATGGTTCAGACTAAAATTTCTTGCTAGCCCAGCTCATATTCTCTTCCTTCTCCTTCCTGATACGTTCCAGCTGAGCTCAGCTATTCCTGGGCTGGTTCTAAGCATATTAAGAAAAATGTGTGTAGTTTATTTCCCTTAATCTGAGCTACACAGGCAACCCCTCGTGCTGCCATTACCCTGTGATGGCACCCTGGGGTCCCTGTCGGTGCCTCCATGTGCAGTCAGGAGCAGAAAAGGGACCTCAGTCTGCTCTCTGGGGGGACCTCAGCAAAAGCTGAGCCTCAGCCTAACTGTGCTCACAGTGGAGTCAGTCAGAGCTTTGCTGTGTGGGAGATTTCATATCGACTTCAGCAGGGAGCAGAACACTGGAAAAACTTCACAGGAAAGAGCTGATTAGAGAAAAGTAGTAATTTTAGCCCAAAGTGAAGAGGAATCTTCTCATTCAGTTGGGCTGGGTGATTTTGACGGGTTTTTTGCAGTGGCCAGTGCGATGTGTCCGTGTTTTACCCAAGCGAGGGAGAATGAGGCGAGGGCGGGGGTGCGGGAAGAGAAAGAGAAAGCAGTTAATTTGACTGAATAAAGATAAAAGAATGCAAGCACCGAGTTTGCTGTTTATCTGGACATTGTGTAATGTTGCGGAATCAGATGTGGCACTCTGGCTTTTGCACAGAAATACCCAGGGAGAAATCCAGCCTTACTGCTCCCCAGAACCAGAGTGTTTTACAGGGGACTTCTGGATCTCTTCTCCTCCCCACGAGGTATCCACTTTGCAAGCAAATTCGTGGCACTCTGGGCTTCCTAAATATGAGAAATTTTCCTTTGATCTGAGGAATTAATTTCTGTTTTCACCCCACTGCAGGGCAAAAAAACAGGCAGGGGAATGCCAGGGTGCCTGAACACAGCAACCATCCCTTCAGGGAGAGGCAAGAGCCCAGCCAGTCCAAAAAGACATTGTGAATTCACCCAAAGTTGACCTAATCCTTTTTGGTTGGGATGGAGGTGTTTAATTTAGGAACAAAGGAGGGAAGAGAAAGCTGCAGAGGTTGTAAGGATGAGCAAAGCTCTGGGATTGCAGAAGGTCTGTGAGGTCCCGCCAGGTCTGGATTGATTAGTATTCAGTATTTATAATATCTCCATAATGGTAAAACAAAAGAAAACAAGCCCAGAGAATGCATTTTTAATCATCAATCATTGCTCTTTGTTTGTCATGAATGAGCGGCGAGGGGAAATAGTCTCCCATA
The DNA here is from genome assembly GCA_035041135.1 of Platyrinchus mystaceus. Classification (NCBI taxonomy): domain Eukaryota; kingdom Metazoa; phylum Chordata; class Aves; order Passeriformes; family Tyrannidae; genus Platyrinchus; species Platyrinchus mystaceus. Next base: position 7,243,964 of record JAWWLV010000061.1, on the reverse strand, counting down.
ATCACCTCCCTTCACATCTCCTGCCTCACAGGCCTCGCTGGGTGTGCTAAAAGGGAAATAAATAAACAAGCAGCAGATCTCAAAATAAATCCCAGAGACATGGGTGCTACGTGGGTTATCAGACCTGCACACAGGGGTCTTGTTGGAGACACAAAGTGGGGGAAGGACATTTACAAAGCAAGAGACAAAGACAAAGCATGGATAGGACATTAAGTGCAAGAAAAAAGGAGGATTGGAGTTACAGAGGGGCAGCAGGTGAAGGAGGAAGAAGCTTTTCAGAGAGTGATCAGTGGTGAAATAATCAGTGAGCAAAAGCATGTCAGAATAGAGGCTTCTCATGGGACACAGGACACTGGGGTGGAAAGCCTGAAAAGTCACCAAATCCAAAAGAATTTCAGCCTTTTCAGTATCTGAGGATCATGTTATTTTAGGATTTCCACATGAAAAAATTATTTTTTTTCAAGGATAGCATTCACACTCAGAAAAAAAAATTATTGAAAAGCCCATAGTTTCTATTAAGATCCCCCAAAACCATGTCTTATCAGGAACAGCACTATGCTGAACTTCTCCAATGGGATCCCTGCTTTGATCTTGCAGCAGTTCTCACAAGGCCTTTATTGTAGTCCCAAATACCTCTTGGGAGGAAGGGAAACATTATAATTCTCCCTTAATAAGTGAGATAACAGGCTGCTGGGAGGGTAAGGCCCAAATTTTCTAAAGCAGGGCTGGTGACTCCACACCCACTCGGCGCGTTCAGCCGAGTGTTCCCAGCGAGACGGGAGCCCGGAGCCATCAGGACAGGCTGTAAGGAACAGACACGCTACATCTGAACCCTATTGAAAAATAATAAAAAGGTAATGACTTTGTCATTACTGGACATGGGTTTGTCTGTCGGTGAGGGGGGAGGAAGGGGAGGTTTTCTGCATTCAGGCTATAAATAATGTTTCCCATTATCCCGGGCAGTTCTCCTGCATTTCTCACGCAGCCCCTGGTTTGCCTCCGCCTCCCTTGGCCAGGCTGGGAAGCCCCCGTGCCATCCCAGCAGGCTGGCACACACTGCTGGGAAAGGGAGCACTGGGCAGGGCAGGCACAGTGAAGTCACCTCCTCTTTCCCAGGGCTTCCATTTCAGAAAGTCCACTGAGAAACCTGCACTGATTGAAGCATCCTGTGATACCTGGGAGAGGGACTGTGGAAGGGTCATTGTGCTGGAGTTAACCCAGCTCCTCAAGCAACTGACACTTGGTTGCAAAGCCTGACTTAAAAAGGAGCTTAAACCATCTATTAAAAGGCCAGACTAAATTGCAGTAACTCTGTCTTTAACCAGATTCGGGGCACTCACAATATTTGCGCCGTACCACACTCAAAATTGCACATCTCAGTTGTGCAGCTGAGCTTTGCTGGGGAAATGTGGATTGGGAGGGACCTGAAGAACTGCTGGGACTTGGGACCTATCAGGAAAATTGCAGCATTTAAACTAAAGGTGTGTTTTTGAGTCAATGGCCCGAAATGTAGATGCCTGCAAGGATATTTTTAAAACTGCCTTTATATAACTAGCTTGATATAATTAAGAACTGATTTAAGCTCAAACAAAATAACTCCCTCTTGCACCCAAATTGGAGTCTCCACACTGAGAATTGCATCTGTTGGACTAAATTAGTCAGAAAATCAGGGCAGCTTTATGCTGTAAACAGACTTGGAGCTGTGGAGGATATTCCAGTTCTGTGTCCGGCTCTGCCACTGATTCACTGTGTCCCTAGGCAAGACTCTTAAGTTTTCCATCTCTAAAGTGTAATAAAATCTATGTAGGTGCCAGGTGATGTAGTGCTTAATTAATTAGTAAATTAATATAATGAACTCTAACTTGAAGGTCTGTATCAGCACAAATGAATTGTTAATATAAATTTTTATTATTTATTGCTATTTAGTTGATTATTTTCTAACACGGGCAGGCTATTACAAACATACAACTTCACACTTGAATTCCAGTTTTATTATTGGTGTTACTTATTTATTATTATTTTCTTCTGTATTTATTTATTACCTTGAGTAACCTCCCTGAGGATTAAGCCCTAAAGCAGTGGATATTACCCAAATACACAGAATAGTGAAGTCACTGGGAAATTTTGGGACAGATTGGGACAAATTTTGGGGTTAAATGGGAGATGTTTCTTGCTAAGTCTTTTGCTTGAACCTTTATATGGATTTAAAGCAAACAAAACAGATAAGATCAGATTCTGAGCTGAGCAAATTGTTGTACACACTCACTTATACCAGCCAAAAGTCAGAGTCAGTCTGTAGGCCTTTCGTTTGCTTCACACAGTTTCAATATTTTTATTATATACTTGCATAGTGATATTAATTATATATATTTCTAAACAAAAGGTTGAAGTTTCAAAATGCGGGGCCTGATCCTCTTCAACATAAATAAGTCTTGCCCCACTGCTGTCTGTGTGAAGCAATGGCACCTCTGTGGAGGATCTGGGGCAGGGGACGATGGGGACCCAACCAGTTCCTTCTCCTCAACTGGGCACATGCAAAGAAAGAGTTGCCTGTGACAAAATGCCACTTGACAAACAATGACCACATGATATTCCTTGACTGCTTGTGCCACTCCGATGATAAAAAACGAAAGCGGATAATATTGCACTTGCAGCTGAAAAAATGCCTCCTCCTCCTCCTCCTCCTTCTCCTCCTCCATGACTTCTAATTTTCCGTTACGAAACTGAGTAAATCCACAGGATTTTTCTAGTGCATGTCTGAGTGGTTTCTTCATTCTTCCAGGGAGTTGTGAAGCAGGATGAGAGGTCCTGGACAGCACCTTGGTCTGTGCTGGGTTTGGAAAATGTCTCCCCTGACGCCTGATGGCTGTTGGATAGTCCACGGGGAATGGGTGACAGTTCCAGTCCAGTTTGGTAGAGTGGTCAGCACAGACCTCAGCCTGCTCCTCACGTGCCAGAGGTGAATTGCATCTCTGAGGAATTAGTGTCACATGTAGGCCTATGGAAACCACGTCCCCTGCTCTGGGCACTGGGAGCAAGACATCTCGGCCTGGTTGTGTGCTCAGAGCTACAGGAACCACCTCTGCAGGCCTTCCTCTCCCCCTCAACTAAAAGCAGGGTGAGCTGAGGACAGAGTTAGAGCCCTCAGCATGTATTTCTCTGCTTTTGGCATTTTAATCCAGGCCCTTCTCGTGTTGTTTTAGCATCATTTTTCTTCTGTGAGTAATTTTTTAAGGGTACGTAAAGTTTTCTCAGACTGCACTTGCACAGTGTAGCCAGATGGAGTGTTCTGAGGTATGTGCTGGGTGGGAATAAAGTACATTAACCTCCAGTCTGCAGTAAAGACACAGCCTTTTACCAGCAGCTGTCCTGTCATCAGTCTAAATATTCTGTTCACTTCTGTTCTGTATGGCTTGTACAACCTCCTCGTGCTCATATCTCACTGCTGCCCAGCACTGCGGGAGGGGACGTGACAGATACTCGGTGTGTCCTTGCAGCCCCTACACAGCTGCACCCACCCCAGCCCAGGGTGCAAATGAGCACCCCGAGCAAAAGGGGGAACCTTTCACCAAGTTGGGTTTCAGAGAGAAATTCCGGGGTTTAACAAAGAGTTGTGGACAGCAGACACAGAGGACGACCTAATAATGAGTTTGGATGCTATTATTGCTAATTGCTGAGTGATAAATAGCATGAAAGGTGTCCTACAATTTCAGTCCATGGAAATTTATTTGAAATATGTAGCTCAATACAAGCAATGTCTTATGGGCACTAAGCTTGCAGTGAGCAGGGTGTCCTCTCCCCAAGGGCAGCGACTAATGGCATCACTACATGCTATGGTAGCTGAAGAAAGGCTGGGAATAGATCAAACCTGTTTGGAGATGGAGAAGCACGTGGAATCTGAGCTGCCAATGGTCTTGTGCAACTGAACTGTTTGTTTAATGTTCAGGCAAGCAGGAAACAGTGAAGATGGGAACCATGACCGTGTCACAGGTTTAGTAAATGTAAACCCATGGGTTTAGTAAACGCAGGCAAAGAAAGCCATAAGACAGAAGGGGATGATAGTGATGCCCAAGATTCCTTCTGGGTTTTTCCCACTGTCATGTTGAATACTTGAAAGAGCAAAGAGCCAAACTGAGTGGCATTTTCCTTAGAGGTCTTTGGTTAGGGGTCTTCAGTCCCAATGAAAGAGGTGATCTGGCTCAAGTTGAATCCTGAGCAGTGGGCAAGGAATCCTCACTGGCAAGAAAACCGAATCTGTACTGAAGCATCCTGGCTCCCCAGGTACTTCTCACTCAGCTTCTGTTCAAGAAGGTTTGTTGTTGAATTTTCCAGTGCTGTTAAACCATAGCATGGATTTGTTGAGAAAGCAAATCGTGTTTTAGTGGAATTCTGAATGAAATCGAGTATGTCCAGAATTGGTAAAAGGCTCTTGAGACTGCTCTGCCGATGGCCATATAGCTTCTTTCTTACTCTTTCTGTGCTTCAGACCCACTTTTCTGACAGATGCAGATGCCAGCACTTTTGGTTTGGGGGCAGTATTGACACAAGAACACAAAGGACTTGTGAGGGTGGTGCCTTATTACAACACTAAATTAGCTGGAGAGAGATTACTGCACCACTTAAAAGGAACTCCTGCAATGGTTAAATCTATAGAACATTTTCATCCACTGTTCAACACGGAAGTAAAATTGCTTTGGGTTGATGACAGGAAGATGCTGCATAAATAGTTAAGTATGCATCATTTGCAATTTGCTAAATTATTTTCTTTCTATCTCGAACGGGCTGTGTAAGGTGTCATTACCTCCTGATCTCTCTGGCTGAGGAGCCTTTACTGGAGCTCGTGTGGTGAACACCAGATGGGCTGAACGGGCTTGGGGTGAGGTGTGTTTGGAAGGAGACTTGGAGCTGTCAGAGCTCTCAGCACAGCTCTGGTGTAGAGTGTCTGACCCTCCCGCAGCGTGCAGGGGAGCACAGGCAGGAGAGCTCTTTGGGGGTAAACAGGGCCACCCCAAAAACACTTGGCTGTCCCAAAGTTCTCCTCCTAACTAGGACAGCTCCTCAGCACTCCAAAATTAGCCAACTTCCAAGCAGAAGGGAGGCCATTCAGTCTGCGTTCAACACCCCAGATGAGAGAAATGCAAAAAAGTGAACAAGAGAAAATAATAAGTAAATGCAATTAAAAGTAACGATGCAGGTTTAATTAAAGGGCCCTATTCTCCCAGCCCTTCATTCTTCAGGGATGCCTCATAAGCAAGAATTCATAGCTTGGGACCTGCTCTTTTATGCTTTTGTACCAGAAGTTGAAACATTTACTTTCAGAAACACATGGGTTTTAACCTGGCAGTGTCTCTCCAGCATACAAATTCAATAAGTTTGGTGTTTTTATTTTCAGCAATTTATAAATACTTGCCACAATTATTCTAACAGTCTCACACAGTCCTATTTAGTTTAATTATGCCATTTTCATCCCCATTTTCCTGCTTTCTTACTGTGAGCAGGTAAAAATAAATAACTACAGAGTGACAAATCCCAAACAATATGCAAATACACAAACCCCCAGATTCTGCAAAGACACGGGCACTTTAAACACTGAGTATTTCCACAGAAATATATCTCTCCACTGTAAATTCAGCCTGGTTAGCAAAAGTCTAGTCTTTACGGGGACCTAAATATTTAACTCAATTGATGCACATTGCTAAACTTGTCTGCTCAAAATTCATGAGTCAGACTCCTCCTCTCCCTGAGCTGCCAAATCACAGGATTTTCTCAAAAGCCATTAAAAATCCATTTCTTTGAAAGTTTCTTATTTGTCCTCTGACTTCTGAGGCTTTTGGGAGCACTAGGCCATATATCCAAGCTTCCTTGTGTAAACACAAGTGCTAGAAACATGTCATTCCAGGAGCTGGGGATCAAAGGAGAGCACCAAATATTGGGAGACTCACCATAAAAGCTCAATAGCTGGCAGAGGTCCCACAAACACTTACGTACGTGAGTCACTTTTACTCACATGAGTAGTCACATCAAAATCAGAGGAATTAGCCTATTATTATTAATTATTGTTATTATTTATGTGTGTGGCAATAGCACACAGGAGCTGTGATTATGGAGCAGGGCCACATTGTGCAAGGCACTGACAAATCCAGAGCAAAACCGTGGTTTCTGCCCCAAAGAGCTGCCGGTGTGAGCATGGGACAAGAGGCAACAGGTGGAGACAGACACGGACAAGGGAAGCACATGGGAAGAGCGAGACGCTCCTGCAAGGGGTTCTGTGTGGGTGTGCTGACGCAGAGCTCCCAGTGAGAAAAGTGATCCAAGAGTTTACAGGGCTGCCCAGCTTGGGCCCAGGGCCCAAATCCTGCAAGCCCTGCCACGGAGGCAGATCCGTCCCTCAGACTCAGTGCATGGGCAGCACTTCCAAACCCCAGAGGGAAGGGTGCTGGGGAGCCCTAGGGGGAACCAGGGATGAAGGAAAGGGTCTCTGTGGATGTGGTTCTGTGGAATCACCACCACAAAATGTGCACATCACTGTAATGTACGCTTGCTGTCTCAGTGAGATGAAAGGTATTGCTGAGAAAGAAAAGGCAGAGCTGAAGAAAGGAGTTTCTTAACACAGAAATGTGATGCCTGCCTGTTGGAAATTCAGGTGCATGCAAATGTAGGGGAACTCTTGGCTCTCATCCTGCAGAGACACCCCCCAAACCCAGCCCAGTCCTCAAGGCTGCCCGTGGCTTGCATGTCTGTTCCTTGGCGTTTTCTCTAGGATCCAGACCCACAAAAGTTAGTCCTGTGCCTAACTGCCAGCAAAGCCAGCACCCCCAAACTGAGAAATAGTACAGTTGTAGGCGCAACAAGACAGTGGTTAGTTCTAAACTTGACTGAAATCCGGACTAAGCAAAAGAAAAGTATCAAAGTTTAGAAGTTTGTAAAATAGAAACTGAGCATCATGCCTAGGAAAACCAGCTGGAGAATAAAGCAATATCCACAGCCTGGTTATTGATCATCTCCATGGAGTTTAGTCTCAGGGAACTAAGGTGAACAGGGGTCACCAGGCTGCAAAACAGAAAATTTTACAAAACTTCCAGTGGCCCTCTGGGAAGAAGGACGGATGGGAGAGAGGAACCGCTGGTGCAGGGACAGGGTAGGGGACGGGCAGCTGCCCGCGCGGGCTGGGAAATGGGGACACTTTGTCGCCTTTTCCCTTGCCAGGGGAGGGCGATCCGGTCCGGGTTTTGCAGGCGCCCCTGCCTTGCCTGCCTGCCCTGCCCGCCTGGAGACCGAGTCCGCTCCGTGCCCGCTCCCTCCCGCCGCTCCCCCCTTCCCGTCCCCGGGCGGGCCGGGGCAGGCGCCCCGCGGGCTCCAGGCCGGGTTTTGCGCGGCGCCCGCCCTCCTGTTAGAAATAGGAAAATTCAATAATCAAAGCAAAGGGGAGCGCGAGGAGGAAAAATCCGGGATCAGGGCAAGTTTGATGGCGCATGCGCGCTGCTGCCTCCATCCCAAACACACACACATTTCCCTTGACTTGGAAAGTCACCCAAAGCAGCCCCAAGTGCAGGTAAGCCCGTCCGCTCCCGCCCGGCCCCGGCCCCGCCGCCGGCAGCCCCGGGGCCGGGGCGCTGCGCGGGCGGGCGGCGCTGCCCGGCAGGTGGGCAGCGCTCCGCGCTCCGCCGCGGCTCCCCGGGGCAGCGCCCAGCTCCGCGGGCACCGGGCAGGGCTCCCCGGGCGCCGG
>JAWWLV010000061.1:7219555-7235210 GCA_035041135.1 Platyrinchus mystaceus | reverse complement strand
GCGGGTGGGGGGGGGGGGGGGGCCCGGGGCGCCGGCAGAGCTGTCAAGAGCCTGGGGGTGTCGCCGCCGCTCGCCTCGGGGCCGGCGCCGGGGCCGCCCGGCTGCACCGCGGGCAACTTGTGCGGCAAAGTTTGAGGGGTGGGCTGCGGGCGGGGGCTGCCCCGAACCGCGGCGGGGCTGATCGATCGGCCCGAGCCCTCCTGCCCTTTCGGGCCGGGAAGGTGAAACTTTTCAGGAGCAGCACATCCACCTTCTGTGTGCCCCCTCCTGTCCGCGCCGCACTGCACAGCGGGTCCTGGCAGCCCGCTGCCTGGAACGGGAGCTGTCTCTCCCAAAACTTCATTGATGAATTTATTTCCTCTATTGATTTGCTGACTCTCAGCGTGGAATAATTTCTTGCGAAGGTTTCGGACTTCTCATTTCAGAAGTCCTGCCTGCTTCCCACCTCCCCTTTATCTTGTGCGTCGCTGCCACCTTGTTAGCTACCCTAAAGGTGGTTTGGAAGAGTTTATGGGGGAATATTGTTGAACTTCAGTAATCAAGTTTCCAGATCTTATGCCTCCTGTTTAATTTATTAGACTAGTTATTTATTCTGTTGATGATAATCTGTTGCTGGTTTCTATGGAGATGTTAAACTGATCTCTTTCAGAAATCAAACTCCATATGCACTAAAACGTTTAAAGGAGCAGCGTCCCCTTTTGTTTTCAGACTTTGTACCTTTTCAGTGCTTTTATTGGGCTCCTGTATATTTTATATATTAAAGCCTGAAGTTGAAGCTTTGTGCAAGACAGAGCTTATTATGGCTAACAGAAAGTCAGGGCTTTGATCCTTTTTTTTTGCATCATCATTTAAAACAGATCATTTTTCCCCCCTCATCACACAAGATAGCAGAACCCTTTCAAGATCAAAGCGTCCAGCTAAAAACTATTGTTTAAAAAAAAATAGAAAAAGAGCCAGTTAAATTAGGGGGATGTTTCCTTAATCTGCTTATTTTGTTCTAAAGATTTTTTTTTTTGTAGCAGTGAAAACAACAACAACAGAAACTTGTGGCAACTATATTGTTATTTTTATACCTCCCAAGTCTTTTTAATGTTAAAATAAGTTCAAAGTCAAATATCTCCAAAGATAAAGTGCTTGTTAGGGTGTTTTTATTACTTGGTTTCTAAATGTGGAAGGTCAGAATCCAGAAAGCTACCGCATTAGAGAAGGTTTTAATAGTCTTTGTCTCATCTTAATGAGAGAGCAATCTAAAAAACATTTTCCCCGCAACATTTATAAATTATTTCAAAGAAGTCCCTCCACATATAACTCAGTTTTCATTATTTCTTAACTTATCCCTTGCATTATTACATGTGAATCAGTGTAATAACACTTCAGAAAAAGTGATTGAGGTGAGAGAAGAAATTTTTTTTTTTATGCTTAAAATTTGAGAACTCCTGGTAAGCTGCTGTGTCGATCAGGCTGACGCACAGGGCACACCAATTGTGGGCTTTTTTGCTCATCTCCTGGAGAAAAGTTAAAAGGTTTGCAAAGAAAATACTGTACCAGCACAAAATGCACGTTGAACACAGTAAAAAAACCCTTGTTGTACTTACTTTTAGTGTATCTTCAAAATGTTTGCCCTCCCTAAAACAGAGATGTTTTTCCTCTTGATGTGCTTCTATACTGGTCTTTAAAATAAAAGAATAATCCTAGAGGAAACAGTGCCTGTAACCCTTATAACTCCTATATGTTTGTGTGTGTATATACATTTATACCTCACATATATATGTGCACACATACACGTATATGGAAAACACCCAGGTGGTTTATGATCTGTCCATACCAGACTTTATCTTTTTTTTCTTTGATAATTTTTCTCCTTTTTTTTTTTTTTGGTGATTTGTCGTGTTGTAGATCATTTAAAATTTTTTGTAGGTATTCTGTTTATTTGTTTGATTTGAATTGCAAACAGAATTGACTCTGACAAGTAAAAAGAGGAGGGGGGAAAAAAAGGAAACACTATGGCTTTAAACTCAGGAGTTTGCATATTCTCCTTGTATCTTTCCCCTTTGCTAATTATTGTGTTGTTTTCAGAGCAAATATGTCATATCCATGGCGACCAGGCAGGTTTATTGTCTTTCAGAAGCAATAGCTCACATAAGTAATTAATGACTTCTTTTTTTTTCCTCTGGCTTAGGTTAAACAGATCATTCAAGGAAAGTCATATCTCTCTCTCCCTCTCTCTCTCTCTCTTTTTTTTTTTTAGCCCAGTGACATAAGAACATGAGTTAGAACAAGAAAATACTTTAACCAAGAAGTCAACAGCTTATTTTTCCTCATTTCTTTTTAAAAGCTCCAAGTGTCAGCTTTCCACACACATGACATTGTCATTCTTGCAGTTCCAGAGCGAAGCCTTAGTACAGGGAAAAGCCACTGAAGGCTGGAGTTGAGTTGGTGTTGTACAGCTGAGCAAAGTGTGTCTCTGGGTACATGTGGGGGAGGTTATTCTTGCTTAAGGGTTTTGCTGTGCACTGGGAAAAAAACCCTTTCCCTCGCTATCCCCCACCCCCCATTCTATCTGTATTAAAATCAGTGTTAAAATAAAGGTGTGTTTTTGTATCTTGCAGATTGTAATTCAAACAGTTTCCAGGAAAGAATTAGTAATTCATTTTTATATACAGCATATATGCACACACGCTTGAGCTCCACCCAAAACAATCAAGCTAGCTGGAAAAAAACCCTTATTTCCTTTTTCTTTTCAAGCCCAAGCAAACTTGCACAGTAACTTTGAAAAGCTTATTGAAAATAGACCCCCATTTTTGCAAGGAGTTTGCTGCAGGTATGAATCTTGTCCTTTCCCTTCCCAACTCTGTTTCTTCCTATTAAAGCTGAATTTGCTATCTGGCCAAGCCAGGGGCTGGTTATCCACTATGATTTACTGAGGTGGTGATTCCCCCCCAGCCCCCCCAGCCCCTTCACCCCTGTTTTGTTTTTGCTAATTTCATTTTCATCAGGATTTATACACAGTCCAGCTATATAAATTCCTTGGGAGATAAAAGCACCGCACACTTCCATAAACAAAAGCTTTTACTTGCATCCTGTCTTCCCTTTTTTATTTCTCAAAGTAAAAAGGAAAAAACCCTAAAAACAAAACCCCAAGCCATCTGATTGAAGCAGGTATCATAAATGTATGCTGGTAATGATTCTGTATTCCACAATGCTGCTACTTTAACTTTTAAAATCTGTTTCCTTTCTGGTTTGTAACATTAATCAAAGAGCCGCTTCCTTCCAATTTTTCCACAGACTGGGGCTAATTAGAACCACTCGAATCATATTTTGTAAATTCCATGTGGATGTTACTTTAGGTTTCAAGATCGCGAGTGCTTCAGGTTCAGTCTGGCTGTGCACTCTTACGGTTATTTTTATTAATGTCTCTGTCTCCCAAAGCAATCCAGGGTTTCTCTCCGTTTACCCCAAATAGATCTGTGGGTTCACGCACAGGGGTGTGTCGGAAATAGACGTTACAGGGAGGAAAAAGAAAAGCCGAGAAGGAAAGAGATTTTGCAGTTTAGTTCCAAAGAGCAACAGAGAACCCCCTAAGTAACGTGAAGCTGAGGATTCAACAGACTTGATAATTGAGCCCTTAACCTCCTGATGTCTGTATCAGAAAAACAGAGCCTAGCAGAGGGAGACAAAGAATACGAGCAAATCCTGGGTGGGAGGAAGCTGGGGGGATGACTGAAATATTGAGGTACAGTTGAGGGTACGTATAGATCAGTACGTGACGTCTCCTTAGGTGCAGTTTTTCCCTCTGGCGAAGCGTGGCTGGTTGAAAGGTGGCTTTGGGAGAACCTGATGTTTCAGTGCAGCCGAGAGCCCGGCGTTTGTGGCGTGCGCAGATGGAACTTGGAGACACTTCTCCTGGAATTGGTGTTTATGTTTCCCTGTTTCCTTTCGGGTTTGAAGGACTGACTAGTGATTTTTTTATTTTTTTTTAGATCTTTATGGGAAGTTAAACAGCGAGAAGTTGGGAGTTTTCAGGTTGTGATTATTAGGCTGTGCTAAAGGGATTTGAATCGAACCACTCTGAGCACCCGGCAGGGCGACTGTTTCCATGCTCTGCTCTAGCATTTCTCTCCTGTACATTTGTGTACCTAAATAGGGCACCCAAGAATTAGGGGGCAGTGGGCTCGCACAGAGATCTCAAAGTTAACTTGCTTTTGGTGTATAAGACTGCAGCTTCAAAGAAAAGCAAGGGCGCATCGTAAATTTTGCTAAAATTAATCAACCGTTTAAGAGCTCCACATTAACGAGGTTTTCCAGGCAAGCAGCTTTCTTCTCCTCTTCTTCTTCTTCTTTCTCATTCAAAGTCCGAGAGGGTTGGGGTAAAGGGGGGAGAACATGAGCAAGAAGAGGAAAGGGTTGGAATTTGAGTAGAAATAATAAAAACAAAAAAGGCTGGATTTGTAGAATATAAATCCTCATGTGTCCTTGATCCATATTGTCAGGGTTTTTTTTTTTGGTCGGATTTGTCCTGTGTGCCTTTGACGGAAAAGGCACGTAGAGAGAGAGAGAGAGAGAGCGCGACAGAGGGGGAGAGAGAGAGACGTGTCACTGCTTTGGAGCTCATTATCATTCTTAATAAGTCTTAAGGAATAAAGAGGAGCATTGAGTGTAAATGCTGGGTAATCCTAACACTCCTCAAGGTGAGAGGAGTCTCGAGGACACAGAGAAAGAGAGTGAGGAGGAGGGGGCTACTGCGGGGGCAGGAGAGGAGATGTGGATGAAAGTGGTTTTGAAGGGAGTGGGCATGGGTTAGTAGGGCTTGTGGCTCCAGGCGCTTTGGGTTCATTCCACAGGGCTGTGCCGGGGAAAGTTGTCTCCAAGTTTGCATCCCAGAGATGGTAACCAGCCCATCTGGACCTTGGGGCTGAAATATTGGCCTCCAGTGGTGATGTTCTTTGACAGAACTCGGTGAGGAACGAGTCTGCTGCCCACCCTTCTTCGCCCGGTGCTGGAGGGCCTCGCCCCCCGAGCGGGAGCAGCGTCCCAGGGTGGGTGCTGTGCCACGGCTCTGCTTTGGCACCTGCTTCCTCTGCTCGGGCTCGGTTCTCAGCCTGTGCACCCTGTCTGTACCTGCTTTCCTGTCACTCCTGTTGGATGCCTCAACTCCTTCTCTTTGCCTGAATTTCCTGGAGCGTCTCCCTGCGCGGCTCGGACACTAGGTGGCTTAAAGCACAGGCTCTGCTGGCAGCTGCCAGCGACGTTCATTCACTCTTTCTGGTGGGCTCCTTTATTCAAACTTCAGGCTGACAGCAAAACATGGAGATGTCTTTGGATCCGTTGTGGATTCAGATATCGCACGATCTCCTTGGCAGTGCGTTTGCGGGCGCGTTGGGGGATTTGAGCCCGTGTAGCAGGAGGAAAGAGGACACTGATGAAATGAATTCAGGGGCTGGGCTGCCTGCTCTGATGATAAGGAGTCAGGAACCTGCCGGCGTTGCTGAGTCCTTCCCTCTCCAGGCAGATTTCACCATACCCATTTTAAAGGGTGTGTGTGTTCCTTTTGGAAAAAAACCATTTCAGGGCTGGCAGCGCCCTTCGTACTGTGCTGATGTGTAATGGAAGATGCTGAGCCTTCGGTGATGCCCACTGGCCCTTCTTTCTGGTCTCTTATCTCAAGTCCAGTTGCAGGCAGAAGGGATTGCTGTAATTGGGAATTTGCCTAATGCATCCAAAGCCTAAAGAAAGGGAGTGGAACACTTGAATTTTTTTTCCCCTCCTGCAGTCAGTGTTGTCTCTCTGGTTCAGCCCATAGCTTCTGGCTGAAGTAGGAGCTTTACCTTTTTTTTAAATGATTCCAAATACCTTGGAGGAGGTGGGAGGGAGTTGTGGATGAGGAGTTTTGATCAGTTGGCAGAAGCCAAACAAAATGAGGTGGAAGTCTTGCTAAATGCTGATTTTTCTGGGTCCAGGTGCTTGGCTTCAAGGTTAAGCATTACATTGGTAATATTATTAGGTATTAAGTTATTAGTAATGGAACTGTGGGGCTTGCCTGTACTTGGCAGAGAACTGCTAAGGAACTGTATTAGGGCTGAGTTCATGCTGGTTTCTCTGGTGTTGTCCTTCCAGCACGTCTCACCCTGAGCTGGAGGGAGCAGGAGCAAACACGAATGCACTTTTGGTGCATCGTCTGCCTTGTGAACTCTTTCCTGAGACAGTTAATGACACACAGGCCCTTGTGGGGAGGGCTGTGCTGCACCCCCTCTCTCTGTGCAGTGGCTGGTGATGAGGTGTCAGCTAATACCTTTCACGCGTGATTGAGCTGGTCTAGAATAGGACCCGGAGGTGGAGGAGTCTGCGCTCCCGGGGCGGCTCTAGAGCCGTCCAGCTGCCGAGGCCTCGTGTGGAATAAGCGCCGTAGGAAAAGGGTTTGCAGGGCTGGCAGTTGTTTGGGCATTTGGGGGCCTTTGGCTCCTTGCCTGCCATGGCGTTTTGGGGTGGTTTTCTCTCCAGAAGGTATCCTATTTTTGTGCTGCCACCAGTGATGCTGTTTTGAAACAACATAGGTTGCTCCCAGATTCTGAGCCATAGGGCTTGTCATTTCAATGACAATACAACAAGTCACCTCAGAGTTGGTCTCTGAGGCTGGTCCTGATCCTCCTGCATGTGAAGTCAGCTGGCAAGGCTGGTCCCAGTGCTGGGAGGGCACCACAGCACTGCACACACCAGCATCCATCAGACGTGGGAATGAAGGAGGAAGATTAACTCTACAGATTTTTGGGGGGCTTTTGAGTTTTATCCTCAAAACAGTGGGAGCTGGAAAGCTTAGAAAGAGAATCCTTCCATCTCCTGGATGGGGAAGGGCTATTTGGAACTGCCATTACACAATGCATTGTAGCACTCAGGAGGGGCCAGTGGAGCAAGTGCTGAGAGTGTGACCCAAGCACAAGTCTGTCTGGTGGGTTTGGAGAAAAATTGACTGGTCAGCATTTCCTAGAAGTACAAAGTAGTCTGGTTCTGGTCCCTGCTTGGACTTGAAGGTAGTCATGGCAGTTGACTCTCACTTACAAAGCCAGTTTTTTTTCTTTCTGGTTTTGCTTCTCCTTCCAATAGCAAAGTGACCAGGACTTTTATTCCTTAGCAATATTAACTGCCAGCCCTACCCCTTCCCCAGCGTGGCCAGGCAGAGCCTTCTAACTTAGCTGGGGTTGTAACTGGCATAAATGCAAACTGAGCTACGTGAGCACAGCCCGTGGCTTCGAGGTGTCTCCTCCTGCCCCACTCAGCCCATCCCCATCCAGGAGAGGGGGGGCTGCACAGAATCACACTTGTCTGCGTGGTGCATGGTGAGCCTGGCAGAGCAGTTGGGAGGCTGGCAAACAGCTCCCAGCCTGGCTGCCTCCCTGGTGGCTGTGTCTGCAGAACATCCTCTCCATAGGGCTGCTGGTGACGAGCCCCTCCCTCCACCAGCGCCTCAGGCTGGCCCAGCTTTATACCAGGGGAGCAGTGTCCTTTCACACTGGTGAGCCAGCAAAATCTCTCTCAGGGGTTATTGTAACCTCTCAGCAGCGATTTGCAAACAGGCATTCGGAGATAAAGTCTTGGTGCCGAGCTCAGGGCCAGTAGGGCAGATATGAAACGCGGCAGGTTTATGAAAGGGAAGGTGTATGAAATGCAGCCTGCATCTCCCATTTCACTGCACTATGCCAAAACACACAGTT
The DNA here is from genome assembly GCA_035041135.1 of Platyrinchus mystaceus. Lineage (NCBI taxonomy): Eukaryota > Metazoa > Chordata > Aves > Passeriformes > Tyrannidae > Platyrinchus > Platyrinchus mystaceus. The sequence continues at coordinate 7,227,504 of JAWWLV010000061.1, read as the reverse complement.
TCTTATTTCAGTCACTGTGATCTTTCAAGGAGGTTAATTTCCATGACGAACTCCGGGCCACGTGCTTGGAGGATTTATCTAATTAGACTGACACTTTTCTTTTTTAAAAAAGAAAATTAAGCTGCACCTTGGAGGACTTAAGTATTTTAAACTGTGGGAGCGGCAGCAGGCGGTGTGATCCCTGCTCACAGAGCAGGGAGAGAGGAAATTTCCCCCTTTTCAGTCTCCTATTTAGGACTTCACCAAAGGTCCCTATTTACTTAATTTTCTTACGTGGTGGCTGGGTGATAAAGAGTGTTTTATCCTGCCTGAGTCCCTAAAGCCTCAGCTGGCTCTTTAACTCATGTAAAGTATTGATGTTCTGGGCTGTTACGTGTTCAGGATGGAACGGAGGGTAAAGGAGAGACCTGTTAATGCTCCTTAGCCATGTCCTAGAAAAACTGCCCTCCCAGGGCAGGGAACAGAGTGCCTGCACCGTGCAATGACTGAGGTGGGTATATGTGCCTCTCACCCAGCTTGAGCACCTCGTGCTCCTGGATGTGTGTCCTTGGCTTGTCTGTGGTCACACAGAAAAGTGAGTCCTGGGAGAAGCCCCTGGTCCTTCATCCAGTCTTGTTGCAGTTGTGTCATGTTTGGATTTCCTTCTGAAAATGCCTTTCAGACAAGAGCTGGGACCGTGCTGTGATGGAAATAGAGGATTTTAGGTTGAGGCTGCTACATGCAGGCAAGCCCCACGCTTTCCTTGGCTGGATCTCTTTCACACTTGCAGGCACAGTGAAGGATGCTGGTTCTGTTCCCATCAGAGGGCTCCTGGAGTCCTGCTCACACTCCTGCCTGCTGCCTGCCCGTTACTTGGCAGCTCCTTGTGTTGCTGCTTGTGATTCCAGGTTCAGATCACTTCAGGTCTGGTACTGCTCCAGCTGTTTATCCTTGCAAAGGAAATGGAAGGAAGGTCTTTGCAGGGCAATGTATTTGCTGCACTAAACTCAGACAACTCAGACCACATTTTCCTGCAGCCCAGGCTGGAGCAGAGTAGCATTTGTGGGGTCTGATGTGGATGGGGAGGGAAGTGTCCATGCAAAAGGGGCCAGAAGAGAACAGCCTTGTGAACTGTGGTGATAATACAGGGAATCCCAGGGAGCTGTTCAAGGTGCAAGACTGCACTGAGTGAGCAAACACAGCAGCCTCATCCAAGGAGATGCTCACTGGGTGTGCTACAGTCCCAGCTGATATGCTGAAGGAATCCGTGGTGGATAGCACCCAAGATTTAATTGTAATTTGTCTTTGGTGAGGAAAGGAACAAAAATAAATGTTTCCTTTCCTATGCCTCACCTAAGCAAAAGAAAAATAGAAAGAAAAAGTCTAAAATCTGCCAGGCATTCAAAGGTCTAACCAATAAGAGCCCTGTCGGCTGGGGAGCGATCGTTCTGGCTTGGTCAGCCATCCCTAACAAGTTAGGGGTTGTATAAACTCCCAGCTTACAGCTGTAAATTTACTCAATTTTGAAAACAGCCACAAGCTGGCTCAGCAGGATCTGAGCCGTCTGCTCCAGTAGTCCTGGTATGCTCGAAATTCACAACTTTGGGGGGCCCCAGCTCTGGACATGTGGAACTGGGCAGGGCCAGATCCTGGACCGCACCCCAGAGCCCTGCTGGACCCTGGATTGAGAGGGATCTTCCAACACAGGCTGCGGTGTTAATTTATCCTTTCCTGGCTTTTGGCTTCCCTGCCTTGGGGGAATGAATGCCTCTTGATCTCCATAGCAGGGTCCACTGCCCGTGCCTGTTCCTGCCCTTACCTGGAGACAGGGAGCTTGGTGTGGGGGAACTCCCTTGCTGAGAGCTCCCCAAACACCGCCCGGCACAGCAGTGCTGTCTCTGCTGGATGGGGTCACAGATGGGCAGGGTTTGGTCCATGTGCAGTGTCTGCTCAGTCCTGTGCTGAGCTGGAGTCAGTGGGTGTTTGCTTGAGTGACTGGGAGCAGAAGGGGAGTTCTGACTTCAGGGTTTGTTGCTGTGGAAGGGACGGTTCTCTCTGAACACCTGTAGTGTTGCAATGTTGGATACTCCTAGAAAGCTGAACTTTTGGCTTGTCAGCACTGAATCTTGCTGCAAACAGCATGTTACTTGCTTTGAAGGGGAATTTAGCTCAGACACAACTTTGATCACCTCTTCCATGTTCAGAAATTGGACAGTTAACAACCATTTCATCGTATTTCTGATGGGGAAGCCTTTGGTCCAAGATAAATCTTTTTATCTTGGAACGAGACATCAGGTACTGCCATGTTACTCTCACTGACCCCTTGGCTTCAGCAGAAATGATGCCATATTTTCTGTTGCTGGAATGGGCTGGGAAGGTAGAGATGGCTTGAGGGATGGCCAACCCCAGACCTCCTCAGGGTGTGCCTGGCAGCCTCTGCCCTGGGCTGAACCTCCTCACATCCATCGTCACTGGAGCTGCCTGGTTCAGGCTCCTCCACATATGGGAACAGCAAGGGCAGAGGTTATGGGGATAATGTGGCTCCTGAATTCAACTTCTACAAATAAATGAAAATGAGTGGTGGCAAATAAAAGGGTTGTGAGAGGTTTCCTCTGCCATCTTCCTCCTCTCCCCTGTGGAGCTGTGCTGGCTCTGGTTCCCAAAGGGTTAAGGTGACTCATGCCCCTCTCACCAGATCTGCTGGCAGGAACGCTTCATCCCAGCCACTAATTGGTGGTGTTTGCTCTGCACTTTCTCGCTCTGGTTTTGATGAAAACATTTAACCAGGAGCTTAGTGTGCAGGGGCTCCCAGCTGACAGCGCCGCGCTGTCCTTGCTGTGGAAATTCAGCTCAGGGGTGGCAGGGGAGGGCAAACAGCACAGCAGCACAGCTCCTGGCCCCTCGGTCCCACTCTCAGGATGCTCTTACCTGCAGGAATCTTTAGGGTCCAGGCCCATATCTGCTCTAGTCCACGGGTACCTTTGTGTACCTGGACAGCCAGTGGCGTTGGGAGCCAGTTCAGCGCTTTGGGATAAGGCTGCAGAGGTGTGCAGCGAGGTCCTGACAGAGCCTGGTCTTACCTGAGAGCAGAGGGATGACTTGGTAGGGCTTGGGCTTGTTCCCACACCATCTGGCTGCAATCCTGGGGGATTCTCCCGCAGAGAACAGTCTCCAGCAGGCCCCATGCCATGGAGGGGAGTGAAGCTACTGGCTCTGTTACGTGGAGATGACCTACTCATTCCTTCCTATGCCTCTTGGAAGCCTGTGCAGGATTTTCCCAACGCAGTCTTTCATTGCAGCTGTTTCAAGTAATAACCTGCTCTTCTATAGGCCCTTCTAATGGGCTTCACACGAGGAAGCCTGAGCTGATTTTAGTTTTTGCCATGCAAGTGGCACAGAAGTTACCATGTCCTTATGGAGCCAGTCTTGAGAGTGGGCATGTCCAAGCTCCTCAGCTCCTACATCACAGAACCCTTAGGCAGCAGCAGAAACTGAAGCAGTCCCTGGGGGAGATGCCAGTTTATCTGTGTTGCTGCTGGAAAATGCATTCAAATTTCTGCCCAAACAGGAGATTGTGACATGCACGAAATTCATCTGAGCCCGTCGGGGCTGCCACTGCTCTGATATTTCTTTACTTTTCTCTCCTTATCTCTGGTGATCTACCCTATGAACAGCAAAACAAATCCAGATGGGAAAATTTATAAACCAGAAAATCTGGATTCCCCGTTCCTGGAAAAGCATGATTCCTTGTTCTCAGCCGCCTCCGTGTGTCATGGGGTCTGCCATGAAAAGGTGCCAGAACTGTTGAAAGAGGCCAGGCCTGTGTGTGCATTAGGGAAACAGAGCAGCAGTGTAACACCCTGTGTGCGTGTGCATTCCCAAGGGAGATGGGCTGCTCTGGGGAAGCAGGATTTGCCAAAGGGAGGGTTGATCAACAAAGGCGTTTGTCCTCTTTCGATCCATATGAGGACCTCGCTCCACATCATTCTGCTGAACTGATTATGCCTATTGAGGGAAATATTCTTCCTCTTCCCTCTCCCTGACTATTGATAGTCTGGAACCAAATCCATGTGTCTCATTAAACACAGGAAGAGCCAGGCCAGGCCCCCACTGCACAACGTGCTGCCTGTTATCAGCCCGGAGAAAGGGGAGCGAACAGGTGTAGGATAACAGTGCAACTGAGAGAGACCAAAGTGCATCATAAAATAAACAAACAGCCCGTGCTGCAGCTCCCCCAGATGCACCATTGAGTTGCAGGGTCTACAGTGTGCTTTAGAACGTGCTCTGAGCAAGTGCCCGCTCGGGGCACCGTTTAATTTGCAGCCAGAAATGGGTTGATGGTTTTCTGCATCTTGGGGGGTGTCTGAAAGCACCCCCTGCCTCTCGGGTTGTGCTCGGGGCTGCGGGAGCATCTGGGCCTTGCCTCTTTGTAGGCAAGGGCTGTGACTGCCATAACTGTGACCTTCACAACCTTTACTGTCTGCAGGGAGGAGCCCGTCCAGCCCCTGCCGTGTGACACTTTCCTCCTGAGATTTCTGAGGTGCAGATATTTGTACCGGCATTTTATTTGATTTCTTTGCGCCTCCTCCTGCTGTGAGAATTTTTGTGATGCCCCTTGTGCTTTGGGACTGGCAGAGCTTGCAGTGGTGCTGCTGGCATTTGGTTGCATTTAGTGAAGCAGTGGCTTGGCTTGTTGTGCCCCAGCATCAGCCAGAGCTTCAGTGTCTGAGCGTGACTCAGCCCCTGGAATTGTGCTTACCCAACAATACCTTTTGTCCTTTGCCCAAAACTTCTTGGCCAAGGAAGAGGGAAAAAGGAGGAGGGAGAAAAGAAAGAAAAGATAAAATTCTGCATTTAGCTGTCCTTTCATCACAGGTGGTGCCAGTTGGTTTTTGCTTTATTTGTACAAGGTGGGGAAAAGAGAAAAAGAAAACAAGGTGGAACTCGGACAAGGCCCAGGAAATGTTTGAACCTGACAACAAACTTCCTTTGTTCAGGGGAGCGGGGGAAAGAGAACAGAAAAAAGGGGTAGACCAGCTGAAACCAACCTCAGCCCTGTTCCCTTGGGCAGGTTTCTTCTTCCTACTCTTTATTGTTTGGGGTTTTTTGTTTTGCTCAGGTGTCTTGTGATAATTCTGTTTGCACAAGGGCCTTTGTGTGCTGCCTTCTAGAAGGTGGACAGACGAAAGGTTTCCTGGGGACACATTTGTTATTTGGATGGAGAGGATTTATCATTTATTCTATCACATATCTATCATTATCATTTATACATGCTTTGCATGATCCTTCTCCTCCAGCCATGAAGATCAAGATGGCTAGAGGGGAAGGATGAAGGACCATGCTTCTCAGGAGAAGAGACAGATGAGCAATTTAGGGGCTAGGCAGACAAATCATGATTAAAATGCAGAAACCAGAGGGTTTTGTTGATGAGAAGACGAAGAGAACCATGAAGGCAGCTGTCAGGGATGCTGCCTGGGGGACTCCTGAGTGCCACCAAGCCCTAGGACACACCTCCCTTTTTTGCAGGTTGGCACAAAATCTCTTGATGAATCACCTGCAATGTTCTTCTTCCAAAAGAAGAATTGGGAGGTGTGGGATAGCTGCCCAAGGGGCGCTGGGAATCAGTGACCTTCTGCTGTGTGGGACAAAATGGATTCTGGTGGAGTTGGGTTTCAGCAGGGCCGTAACAGCTGGTTTGTTGGTGCTCACTGTGGGTACAGCCAGGGCCACACAGCACTGCTGGGCTGCCTGGAACTTGGCTGGAGCAGTTACAAGTGTTTTCCCATCCAGTCAGATGGTGAAGGCTCCCTCTGCCAGGCACCTGCCTGCAGTCCACGTGCTGTGTGTTCAGTACAGCTGGGCTGGGGTGACACTCAAGCGATCTGTTCCTCTCAGATGTTCTCAGAAGGCTGCCTGCTGCCTTCCAACTTGCCCTGTTACTTCTTAGCTGCCTCTGTGCAGTGCTGTAGTTGTCCTGTAGTGCTGGAAGAGCTGGGTAGTGAGGAGTCTGGGATGAAAGGCTGTGCAGTCGTTTCTTGGCCAGGTTAGAACTATATTACACAGCGCTTAATTAATCTCTTTTATCTCATTTAGGTATCACAGAGTGTTGTGTCAAAATTAGTGAGCAAAACTGTGGGTATCACCTGTAGGGCAGGTGCTGGCCAAGCTCCCCAAAGAAAGGTTAAATGTTGGGACTTGGCTTGGAGGAGGGGAGGTGTCCAACGTTCAGTACAGGAAAAGGAAGAAAGAAGAGCTGAGTATCAAAGTCACTGTGTGGAGCTGGACTGATGGGATACCTTCCTGTGGTGTCTTGGGGATTCTTCTGATAATGGCCAAGTCCCTGCCATGCCTACTGCACTGAAGCAATCCAAAGATGCTGCCAGTGAAAACTTTTCCCCTGATACTGAGGAAGTGGATTCCCTGTACTGCATTAGCTGGGATATGGATCCTTAGCGACCTTTCTTTTCAGTGCATGTTCCCTCTGAGTTTCATCAAGCAGCCCTGGAGCTGCTCTTTTCCTGACTGTACTGCTCAGCCTGGGGGTCTGGGATCCCTGGGCTGCAGGACATGATCCCAATTAAACAACTCCAGAGCAGAGACTGAATTCAGTGAGTCCCAGGCAAAAGCTGGAATATTTCCACTACAAAATATGCTACTCCAAATTTACACCAGGAGCTGCCACATTCCGACACCAATCCTCAGTCTTTGCCTTAGTTTTTGTATCTGCACAACGGAGATAATAAAACTTCCCTCCAACACAGCTTGTAGCTGAAAATTAAGGAGCAGTTTCCAGAGCCAGACTGAAGGCAGCTACGGAACACGGGCTGTATTTTTGCTGCTCGTGTATTTGTCTGGAGTTTAGAACTTGGGGCCCGAGTGGGACCCAGGGAGGCAGGTGAACACACTGGCTGCGTTTGCTCTCCGGGGAATCTTGCCCAGGGGTCTCGAGGGAAGGGGCTGGCATGGGGGGCACAGGCAGCAGCAGCCGTGGTGGCGAGCGAGCGGCTTTCCTGCCGTCCATTCCAGGCACAGGAATGACTGTGGGGAACGATTTCAAAGCCACCACTATGGAGATTAAGGGGATGAGAATGTAAATCTCAAGTAAAAAGGTAATTGAATGTAATAGCAAACACTGCTCGGTCTATGTTAATTTTAGCTCTTCCCCTGGATACAAGGCGCTGTATTAGTGTTTTATTACCATTTTGTTTGCACTAATAAAATAGTAAAATTTATTTCAAGGAAGTTGAAGGATGGTTTTACAATGCAAATTTGAAGAAATTGGACTTTTCATTTACGCCACTGCTATTTTAAACCCTGAAGGGTGTAAATTAGCCTCCTGTGCCTGGGTGAAATCCACTGCTTCCACAAGCAGGGGGAGGATTTGATGTGGGGGAGAAGAGAACAAAACCAAATCATCTGAATATTTCAGAGAGACAGAGATATCTGATGAGGAGAGAAAAAAAACCTGCCTGCCTGTGCCCACTGAGCGGAAGGGCTGGAGCAGAGTGGGAAGAGCTGGTGAGACACAGGTTTGTGCTGGTGAGCAGCTCCAGCTGTCCTGGGTGTCGGGAAGGGCAGAACAGGGCAGGGGGTCCCCCCAGACATGGCTGTGCCCACACTGGCCATGAAGGAGGTGCAGGAGCTGGGGCTCAGCTGATTAACAGATGCTGCCAGTGACAGTTCCTAGAAGTGTGGGAGCCTTGGGCACGTTTTGCTTTCCGGCCCAGGGGACCCACACTTCCCATGTTGCCTGCACTTCTCTTTTTCTCCTGCTGTGCTGTCTTCACCTTCCTGCCTTGGCCCGGCCCATCCGGGCTCTGATTCACCACTGAGTCACGGCGCTGCCAGGGAAGGTGCCTGCAGCCCAGGAGGCTGCTCCTTCACCCAGGGCTCCTGCTCCTTCACCCAGGGCTCCTGCTCCTTCACCCAGGGCTCCTGCTCCTTCACCCAGGGCTCCTGCTCCTTCACCC
>JAWWLV010000061.1:7187009-7219455 GCA_035041135.1 Platyrinchus mystaceus | reverse complement strand
AGGGCTGCTGCTCCTTCACCCAGGGCTCCTCCTCGGCACCAGATGGAAAGGGATGGGCAGATCACCTGGTCCCTTTCACCTTTGTCAGGTTGTTTATAACAGTGCTATTCTCATGATGCTGTAAAGGCCGAGGCACAAGAGAGCCATGTTGGGTTCCAAAGGTCCTGCACTGGGCTGGCCTTGTGCCTCTTGGAAGGAGGTGTCTCAGGGTGTAGAAGCATCCAAAGCCCAGCAGTTTTCTTAGACTTTCCCGAGTTTTTGCCACAGGTCTGAAAATCTCACGGGGTAACTGTGAGGGCTTCGTTCTCCCTGTGGAAGGGGATGTGTGGAACAGGAGTTGTAACTTCCCTTTTTTTCAAATCCCAGAGGTCCCGTTCCCCTGGCAGGGAAGACTTTGAGTTACTCTTTTCTATTGACGTTCAACTTGCTCACCCCTCAGTCTTCACACTACAGTAGCATGAAGGGAGCCATGCTGAGTGTCCCCTGAATTGGAGAATTAAGATTTTTTTTCTCAATTTTAAGTGGCATTGTACATTTGTTCATTGTCCTGAGATGCTTGTTGGAAGCAAGTCTGTGTATTGTGGATCTCCCCAGCCACACCAGGTGTTTTACAGTGACAGAGGCACTGACTGGGTATGAAGTGCTCAGAGAACCCTGTTCCTTCTGATACCCAGCAGACTGATGGGCACCTCAAACATTGCTTATTCCGAGGCAGTTCTCTCCAGCAGTATTAAGATTTTGCTGCCAGCCCAGTCACTCTGCCATAGCTGCTCCTCCTGTGGGCTGGAATTGCTCAGGTACTCGTTTAGTGCCTGGTCTGGCTGTTGCCCTGCATTCTTGGCCAAGTGGTACAGAGTGAACTGGAGAGGAAAAACCAGCTCCAGAGATCTGATTTTGCAGGGAGGTAGATCTCCCAGCTCTCCTTTGGACTATGAATATCACCTATTCGTTTTATCCTCAGGAGGCCTTTCAGGACAGAAACCACTGTTTACCCCACGCAAAGGCAGGATGGAGCTTTGGCTTGTTACTGTTTATGGTCTGGATAGCAGCAGATCCACTGGGAAAGTGGAGGCCAGTCTGTGCCACTGTGTGACCTCTCCTTGTGTCTGGCATTAAAGAAAGCCTTCCAAAGTTTTTAAACCCTCTTGCAAGTTCCAGTTCTAGCACAAAGTCAGTAGCCCATGGGTGGTATCAGCAGCCCTCTCAAACTCCCTGCCCTGCTCCTTTGGTGGGTGTAGCAGAGGCTGAGCCAAGGCTGAGGGCGTCACCAAAGAAAGCAAAGACTTATTTTTGGCATTGAAATGGTTTCCTATTCCAGGCGAGTCTGGGGAGCAGCGTGGTTGTGTACCCAAGGATTTAAACAGTGCATTAAGCAGAGGGGTTACACTCCGGGTGGATTTCAATCAAAAACTATAATTACATCAAATAGCAAACGGAAATGGAAAAAGGGGATTACTGACTCGACCCTGGATGCTGTTGGCTGCGGAACCTGCTCCATTATTCACACCCCCTCCACTGCCTGGGGTGGGGTGTGTATGTGTGTGTAGGCAGTAAGGGCCCCCCTCCTTTTTCCATTTCCTTCATCCATCTGATGAAGTCAGAGTCCCTGTGCCGGTATCAGTGCTTGGAGGAAGGTTGGAATTTGCATGACTTGGATTTGGGACTTTGCAAGGCAGGTTTGATCTCCCTGGGCAACTCTTCCTGGCTCCAGGCAGGAAGAACTGCTCAGCTCAGGGAGTCGTGGGAACCCCCAGGCCCACAAGCTTTCTCTCGTTTTCTGTTTCGTTATCAGACCAGTGTTTTGGACTCATCAGTGCTCGTCCTCAAGGAAACTGGAAAGCTCCAGACTGCAAACAGGAAGTTTTTTCTAACCTAGGGAGTCAGGGTAGTGTTTGAAACTCTTCTTGAGTTAGTAGAGCTGTTCTGGGGCTGAGTTCACTCTGTGAAACCAGAGGTTGTCTTGCTTGGTACGGCCAAGCCAGTCCTTCCCAACTGTGGACTTACCACACCCCTGCACCCACAGTTTGGGCTCCCAGGTTTGCTCTCTGGTCCAGGGTGGAATGTGGCTTCCACACATCCTGAGATGCTCTGTGGGTTTCAATTTGCCGCTTCTGCTGTGCCTGTCACCTGCTTTCTGGTCTTCATCTGCCTCGTGTCATCGGTCCTGCCCTCCCCGTCCCTCCTGCTGTCACCTTCCTTCCTGTCGTGGGCAGGTGGTGTCTGCACACGCCTGAGGCTGTGCTGAGGTGGCTGGAAGTGTTCACCAGGCAGGGAGGATAAGGAATTCAATGCCCCACTGCCTTCCCAAGCCTGCTTCCTCAGGTGGTTTTCCAGATGTCTAATCCCAGATTCCACAGCCCAGCCCAGCTCCTGTTTGATGGGATCTCTTCTCTGTTCGTGCTAAAGGGGTGAGTGCTGTGCTCTCACAGCAGCTGCTACACCCTCACCAGATGTGCTGCCCCTTGTTCACCAGCGCAGGTTCAGAGCTGGGGAGGTGATGGGTGTGTAGAAGAGAAACCCCAGCGCGTTTGTGGTTGGTTCACACACGGTTTGGGAAGCACAGGGAAAGGTCAGCAGTCTTTCCATGCTCTGGATGGTGGTAAATCCATACAGGGTGAGACTTTGCCAGTGCTGGCTGCGCTTCCATGGCACCAACTTCACCTTTATCCTCCTCACTTGGGGAGAAAAAGTGCTTTGCAAATGTAAACAAATATTCTTTTCTTATAGACACATCTTTCATTTTGTAATACAATACAGTGAACTGAAAAGGAAAAAAACCTATCCAAATATAGGTTTTACTGAAAATAATTGAACTACAGTAAGGAAACTCAGCCTTAGTTAAAAACTGAAATCTCTTTTGGCAGGTAAAGAATGATGTCACTGATTAGACCAAACTTTTCTTTATTATACAAACAGGGACAAAATTCTTAAAGGCAAAAATATGACCAAGACACTTTCCCAAATAATTTTTCTTCTTGTGCATTTTACTGACTTTAATTTTAATTTTAAATGTATTTTATGCACCCTCTGCAGTATTAAGAGTCCAGATATAATGGTCTAGGGGACTAGTTCAGGAAAACCAAAGCCTTAAACAAACTGATTATCTCACTTTTCAGAAGAGCTACAGTGGGAAAAATACGTGGTGACAAATCACATCAAACATTCTAAAATTTATTTTGATTTTAGATTTGTTTTGTTACACACTCTAGAAAATAGAAAAATAAATCCTCATGGAAGAAAAAGACTATGAGAGACAAGGAAGGCTGGATTTGTCCTACTTTGTTTGAATTTATTCCTCACTGTGCAAAGTTGTGTTTCTGCAGCCGTGAGTGAAGTGGAGCCAGTGGAACTTCCTTGTCCAGGGCCTTAATGGCCTTTGTGATCCAACTGTGACACTTGTGCTGCTTCCCTTTTGCCTTTCCTAACTATATTTTGGAAACGACAACCCCTCTCCTCTGCCCTGTCCTTGTGTAAACCCCAGGCACCTTTCATCAAATGATAGGATCTGAGCAGACACCAAATAAAAGGTTTGATTTTAAAGGGGTATCATTTGCAGGTGTGGAAAAATAGGAGCAGAGGGCGAGGCTGAAGGAGAGCAGCAGCGTGTCGAGGTTCAGGCACTGCTGTGAGAGGCGTTGAACGCTCCCACTCCAGCTGGAGCCTTGGAGCTGCAGGTGCTGAGCAGTGAGGAGAGCGGGGTGTGTGCATTTTCTGAGGGAAACCTGCGTGTGCAGGAAGGTTTGTGACACCCTCAGCTCCTCCCGCCTGCAGCAGCTCTCCCGTTACAGCACCCACGTCCCGCCGCTGTCGCGGGGCTGGGAGGGTGTTGGACCATAATAACCCCCCGAGAGCAGCGCTGCTGGCAGGAGGAGCTCACCTCAGCCAAGTGATCTTCATGGGTTACTAGTTTTATCAGCAGCACAGCCTTTTATACAGAGACAGGGAAGAGCAGGGAGAAATTCCATCCGGCTCTGCTGATTCAGTGGAGTAAAGAGGTGGAATTCATTAGGAAAAAATTGTTTACGGCACAGCTTTAGTCAGAGGATCTTCCATTTTAACGTCCTGCCTTTTTTTTTTTTTTATATGATGGATTGTGTGAAAGGCAAAGCAAGCACCAGGGGCTGCTTGGTGTTTTTGTTTTTATTTTTTCATTAAAGTTTAATTGCGTGACTTGTTATGTGATGTAACTTCTGGAAATGCCAGTTGTAGTTGCTTGCAAAATTATTTTTGATTTGTTGTTTTTGAATCTTGGGTGCAGGAGTGTTAAACCTCAAAGAGGTATTCAGACATGCATATAGATAGAAACCACACGTGTGTGTGTGTATATATATATAGGTTTTCATTAATGAAAGAAAGGAACTGAAACTGCTGTGAGAGAAGAATCTCCTTTATTCGAAAGCTCTTCTGCTACATCACTAGGACAGAGAGTAAGGGCCTTAAAATTAGTATAACTATAATTTATATCCACTGTAAGGACATTCTTTGCCTCCTGATCAGTAATGGAGCCTTAAATATAAATGGATCCTCAGCTTGCAAACACTCAAATATTTTCTTTACTCACACGAGGTGTCAAAGGAAGGGTTTCTGTAAGGAAAATGGGGCATTTGCATAACTTCCCACAGCATCAAACAACAGAGAATTTGTGTTGCCTAAACAGTAACAATCACATTAAAATCGTACTGCTTTAATGGTTTAGAAAAAATATAACAAAAACATTGAAACTGTAATAGATGTTGCCTCTGTATCGGTATCGATTTCATAAGTTGCGTTGCCTTAATCTTGGGTGGGTGAAGATTAAGAATCTCCACGTAGAGGTTTGTGTGTGCAATAAGCAGGAACATCATAAGCAGCTTTCCTTGGCCTGGAGATGATGATTTAGGGCAGAGTGTTTCCTCCATAAAACCTGGGGTTTGGAAAACAAAGGAGGGTCTTTACAAGTAAAAATCTTGAAGGGAAAATACCCACTGAACAACAGACCGGGGCAGAAAGTTCTCACTTTAAGCAAGTTTTCCAAACTCTGTGTTGTAAACACGAGAGCAAAGTGACCTCCACGTGAAACTGATGTTTTTCCCACTGTCCAACACCTCAATTCCCAAAGGGAATTGGAGTGTAAGTGCTGAAAAAGGGGAAAAGGCAGAAGATGTGTTTGTATTTTATAATCTAGAGCCTTTTGTGTATAAACCATTTATACCTGTTTAACTTGGGATGTGGTAGCTAAACTGACAGCCTGCACTGAAACAGCTATTTTGGCTTAGTTCAAATTAATTGATAACAATCTTATTTTTATATGGATTTGTAGAAAACAGACAGCTCTGTATGAAACAAGTTTGTATGAGGTAACTCCTTGTACACATTTTAAAAAATCCTTGTCTTTGAAATACTGTTAGTCAGGTATCCAAAATGGAATAGGAGGAAATTCACTCTGTAGAGCATTTGTGAATTAAGGTTAACACGCTCATAAAATGATGATAAAAAAATCAGCAATGGTCACCTTCAGCTTTGGTTCCTTTGAAAGAGAGCTGAGCTTCACCAAAGTAAAAAGCAGTTCACTCAGACTTGGAAAAGGAGTCTTCTCTATAACTTTCCCAGTAAATGGTGGGGCTGAAATGCTTTTTACCCAGAAGGAAATAGGGATTTCTTGCTTCTTGCTGGGTTTCTGCTCAGTGTGAGGACTGGTTTTCACAGAGCTGTGTGATGAGCCTGTCCCAGGAGGTGCTCCTGCACCCAAAACTTATGGTTGCTTCCTGCTCCAGGTAAGTAGAGGTTTCTGAAAAGGCATGCACTTTTCTCTAGTTGTCCTCCCTGAAAAGTTTGTGCCTCAGTTTTTATCTGGGATTTTTTCAGATTTTGTAACTATTTGTAATTTGTACATTTGTATTGTCTGTCCCTACTTTATTCTGGCCTGTAAATGACTCTCCAGCCTTTAGAGCAGAGCAGGCAGGTCCAGAGCTGGACTTGGGGCTGTTTTGTCTACGGGGCATCTAAAGTGCTGGGTCTGTGTGTCGGGGGTACACTCAGACTGTCCTGCTATTTCAGGATGCAGAAAAATGCTCTTGTTTTTCCTGGGCATCTTTTTCAGTGTGTCTGTCTCTGAACCAGACAGTAACCAAAGCTGGTCCTGGACTGCTCCCCTGCTGAGCAGCTTCCCTGTTGTGGGGTGTCCTCTTTAAAAAGACATAAAATTAACCGTCCCCACAAAACACCAGTTCTGAAGTGGCACTTTCCCTTTAGACTGTGAAGTCTGTTTAGCAAAGAAGGGGATAACCTAGTGGTTAGAGCACAGAGAGAAATTTTATCTTCTAGCTCTGCCTAAATTGCAGTTTGAGTTTGGTCAGGTTACTTTAACTCCTTGTTTTCCCACCTTCACTGTGAAGTGAATAATTCCCCCATGCCATTCCATGCAGCAAAGCTGGAAGTTTGACTGGGCAGCAAATATATCTGCATACACAGGGATTTTATGTCAGAAATCTGAGGATGTCTCCCAGTTCCCTTGCACTTGCTCATTTTTTTTCAGTGAAATAACCCCGGCTTTTAAAACTAGCAAAAGCAATTAGTTCACTCCGGGGACCAATAGGTGGAAACATGTCATTTTAAAAAATGCATTTGGTTGTGGGGATCTCTGAGGCTTTGTGTTAGGTTGGAATGTCTGTGCTGCCAGTGGTGTCTGTAGGCAGGGGTTTGCTGTGGTCTCTGAGAGCAGCAGGGCTGGCTCAGCCCCTCACACCCTCCAGCACAGGCACAGGGACGGACCCATAAGGCATAATTGTACCAAGTAACCAGAATACTGCGTGTGCACTTCTAAAATTGGCTGGGTTAATAAAACGTGCTGATTGCTCCCCGAGGATATCAAGGGACTGGAGGATATTAGTGAGGGTCACCAGTTCAAATCTGGGGCAAGTTAGCAGTGACTGCAGCAGCCGTGCTGGAGCCCTGTGTGCGTTCCCCGAAGTTCCTACAGGCAGGAACCTCTGTAATACTGTGTTGGCAGCTGGATTATAAAAGGAGGTGATGGCTCTGTGTGGTGCTGACACGGGGCTTCAGAGACTGAAATGCTTTCCCAGTTCTGCTTGGGATTTCAGTCCCCTTTCCAGTGTAGGTTTAAAGCGTGAAGCTGCTCACCCATGTCCTCTGAATTCACAGTCCTTCTGTCACACATCCTGCAAACCTGTAACCTTATCTACACACTGGAAATGACAATTAATTTGAATATTGTGTTGTATTTTTTAAGCAAAGATGGTTGATTTCCAAGTTTCCAGGAGAAAGGAAAGGTGGAGATACTTGGCTGTTGCTGGCTGCTGGTTACAGGGGTTCAGGCTGTCCATCCAGGACAAAGAGCATTTTCTACCTTGGGAGGCAAATTATCACCACTCTACCTGCACAACATAAAGGAAAGGCAACAGTCTGGAGCCATAAAACATGACGAGACCCCCACCTGCACCTCTGGGTGAGCAGAGGCTTCCTGGCTTTGCAGCTTTGGCCCCTGGGCTGATGCTGTTTAGCAGGGATCTCATGAGGGTGTCCCTACACTGTCTGTAGGAAATTGGTGGTTTCTGGCTGTGCTCTCTGCCACATTCCGCCCCTCCAAGACTCATGGGAGGCTGAGCAATATGACGTGCTGAGCAGGAGGGCAGCTTCTGGTCAGGCACTTGTATTTTTGCTGCCTTAGCTGCTGTTATAAATTCCTCACTCTGGCCTTTCACTTCTGATATTTTTCCCGTGGCCAAATCAAAGACGGTTTTGTTACCTCCGGCTCCCTGCGGACGCGGCAGCTTCAGGCAGTGAAATATGCTGCAGCCTTCAGAGGGAGGACAGGGGACCTGCTGCTGGGAATCCGAGATGGAGAAGGGTTCCGGGAACAGGACTGAGGCTTTTGCCTTCATTCAGCCCTGGCTGCATCCCTGTCCACGTGCAAAACCAACAGACCTGCGAGCTGTGTGTCGGGAGAAGAGATCAAGGTGCTCAAGAGTGCTGTGGGGTTTGTAATGAGGGTTGAAAAACACACAGCAGCGCGTGGAGGTGGCACTGAGACTGCTTGCCCCTCCTTGCCACTACCCCACTGGGCAGGCAAGGTCAGCACAGCTCCTAAATTAATACATCCTGTAGTAAAATGGATGGTTTGGGGAGCAGTTGTAGTATTTGTGCCTAAATGGAATAAAGAGAGGTAGGTGAGGTTGTCTGAGGTTCCCTGAGAGCAGACATGGAGGAGCACAGGCCTAGTGACTGGACATGGATTTTTCTGGTAGATGTGAGAATGTTCTTTAGGCCCTTAGGACCTTTTACCTCCTTGTTTCTCTAGTGGTACTGAACAAAGTTGGGATTTCAGATCCCTGTTTTCAAACCTTTCCAAAGCTTGACTGTACCAGTAGAACTGAGACCCAGCCAACAGTGCACAGGAGGGAGAAGAGAAGTGTTTTGCTGGAGCGGAGCTGTGGAGTTTGCTCCTCTGGCTGCTGATGTTCAGTGTTTGGAGTTGGAGAGCCCACCCTGATCCCTCATTAACTGTCACTGTTCGTGACTGGGGGCACCCAAAGGTGCTCCTTTGGTGTTTGGGGTGGATGGTGGGAGGGCTGCAGTGCAGCACAACAGGCTCTCGATTTGAACAGTTCCTGGGGGAACCCCTCTTGTTTCCCTGAGAGCGATGCCCTCACTCTTGGGTGACGGCTGGGAGAGGAGGAGAGTGCAGCCCAGCCTGACTGAGAGGCAGTGCCCACGACTATGGAATTACTGTGAAGGGTAGAAATAACTCTTCAGATCCTGCTGCATGATCGTGTTCCCCCCAGGGTCAGGTTGAGGGCCGTAGGATTTGCTGGAGAGCCGAGAAGCTGAGGGATGCTCCGGAGGTTCCCCAGGGCTGCTGGGTCAGGGGCCTTCACACTCTGTAGGAACTTCCCTTTATCTGTGCCTCCAGCAGCTGCTGTTTGAAGTAGGAGGGAAGGGTGGGAGTTTCTCCTGGAGGGCCTGCCCCTGTCAGCAGCCTCGGGTGGGTGGAGGGGGGATCTGGCCAGCGAGCACACACAGAAATGATGCTGGAAGCCAAGGCTGGTCCTGCTGATGTGGCCCTTTCTCCTGCAGCGGCTCATAAAATATGGCTCAAATTTTCATTACGGCCTCTATTGATTATCTTTTGGGACAGATGAATTATAGGGAACATTAAATTAAAAAAAAAGGGAAATATTTGAATGAGTTTGGGAGGTCGATGCCAGAAAGGCTGACACACCAAGCCTTACCGGCACTTGCCTGCTTTGTGGGCTGGCTGGGCCCTTTCCGTGGTCCCCCTGGGGGAGCCTGTCCAGGGAGTGCCCCTGTCTCTGTGAGCTGCCCCTGGGGAACAGCAGGCTCTGCAGTAGCCTTGGGCAGTGCCTTGGGACAGCCCAGAGGTGCAGGGGGTGGCTGGAGCACCTGGGTGCTGTTCCTGAGTCTTGCCCGGTGCCACAAGCTCTGCCTTTGCTGGGAGGTGGCCCTGGGGACCTTCCAGTTAAACAGTCTGGTTGGCACCTACTTTGGGATTCTCTAAGGAAAGGGGAGAACAAGGGGCTGGGAATGGGAAGAGGCCAGGTCATTGCATTTGGTGACAAATTTGGATCTGGTGTAAATATACATGTGGAGGCCAACAATGAATCATAAAAGTAGTGATGGGCTTTCCAACGTTTCTCTCCTTCCCTGCATCAAGAGAAACACTGCTGCCCTCGTCTCTCCTGCGCTGAGGGGTCAGTGCTCCTCTCTCCAGGGTTCATTGAGCACAGGAGCTAATTCTTGATGTGGTTTGTGGTCAGGGACCTTTGGCTCCAGGTGAGAGAAGTGCCAGGATTGAATCATCCCACAGTTAGTGTGGCAGACTTGAAGTCAAACCAGACAAAGGGAGTTCTGGCTTCTTGCTGGCTCTGATTTTGAGGATGATCCTGGAACGTTGTTCCTGTGGCCTCTCTGTGCCCATTGAATTTTTCCAGGTTGTGCCACACAATGCTCTGTGCTCTGTGCAGGAGTTGGCCTGGTAAGGCTTTGTCCTCTGCTGCCTTCCCTGCCTGTGTTCCCCCAGAGTGGGTGAAACCCCGTATGCTGAAATGCCATCAGCACACTTTGCTGTCAGCAGCTGGCACTGGGGAATAATGGATGTTCCCCCTTTGAAAAGAGCTGCCTTTCAGAGCACTCTTCCATCTCCCAGAGGTAGCAGGAGAGTCCTGGAGCAGACAATCGGGAGCTGGGTGGCTGTAAAATCCCTTCTCCCCTTTGTTCCTGGGTTGTTTTCTGTCAGTCAGGCCGGCAGCCAGTGCTCCTGAGGAATTCTCTGTTTTCTTTTCTAAGATTGAGAAGAATGCAGCCAGAGTCCCTCTCCAGCCACCCGCAAGACAAACATCCCCCCCCAGATACTCGCCTGCATCTGGACACAGGGTCCTGCATGGCACAGCCCTCGTACCCCTGCTCTGGGACTGACCTGGGGGACACCCTTTGTCCCCTCACCATGCCCCTCCCTGCCACCACCACCAGCTGCTCTTCTGCAGGTCAGGGCGAGCCCCACGGCGTGCTCTCTGCCTTTGGGGCATTGGCCTGGGCTGTGGGGTGCCCTCTATCCCCAGTGTGAGCAGAGTGCCCTTGGTCTGCCCAAGCACCGTGTCCTGAGCTGTGCCAGCACATCTGTGAGTGCTGCAGGGGCAGCGCTGCCTCTGCCCGACCACTGCCGGCCTGGGGGAGCCGCCGGTGCTCAGGTTGGTGTGGAACACCTCATGGCTTCGCTGTGGCCCGGCAGACAAACCAGCCCCACTCAAGTGTGAGCCTGGCCCCTTCCTGGGGGACATTCCAAGTGCTGGACCCACAGTGGCGTGTGCGTTTCACTTCCTTGCAGATCTCTGCTGATTTCACAAGTGTCCACAAAGCTTTGGCTTCACCTGGGCAAATGCAAAAGGTGGTGGTTTCCATGGCTCCACGGCCCTGCTCGGGCGACACACCCTTTTTGTGTAAGCTGGCTCCCTGGAGTCGATTGTTTTTTGGCAAACAGCTTCATAAACTCCTCCAACAATTAAACTGGGGAGAAAAAAATAACCGAACCAAACACAACAAACCCCATGCATTATGAAGTGAGACAGCAAACAGGTTGGAGCAACTCCCCCACCAGCTCCATCCCCACCAGCTCTGTCCCCCCAGTCCCCCCGAGCTGGGCAGGGAGAGCAGCCCCGGCTGCACTTGCTGGACTTGGTTTGGGAGGTGCCTGGGCCGCCCCAACCCACCGAGCTGCAGTGAGCTAACAAACATGAAGGAAAAGGTCATGTTATTCACTTTTATTTTTTCAAAGCTGCAAACATCCCTCTCTCTGGGAGGGGAGGCTGCACAGATGCCAGCTCTGATTAATTTAAATATTTACCAATCCCATTTTTTTTTTTTAATTGTGTATGTTTGTGCTCTGTTTGTGTCCCATAAAATACCTGGTGTTTTGGGCGTACCCCGTTTGCAGGGTGCATGAGATCACACTGAAAAAATGCAGTGAAAAACATTTTCATGCCAGGACACATCAAATAGGATTTTGAATTAAGATGAAGATTTTTTCCCTCTTTTTTTATCTGTGAAGTTTAGGTGAAAGGGTTTTATTTTTCTATTTCTTTTTAAAATTCTTTTATTTAACTACAAAGAAAAGTTGTTTTGGAAATCCTCTAAAAGTTACTTTTGCCTTATCTCACCGTGTCAGACATGGAAGGCAACTGTTGGTGCTGGTCAGAGCCCCCACTGGTGTGTGTTTCTGTGCTGGTTCTGGCTGGTGGTGCATTCCAGGGGAGGAATCCAGAGTGTGGAAGGCAGAGCCAGCTCAGAGCTCCTGGGGAGCATCGGCAGCTCCGCTCCCTTCCCTGCCTGTCACTGTGTCTGTCAGACTTGCTCTGGGGCAGGTGCTGTCTTTGCTGTCTGTGTGTCCCTGGCACAGGGGTCTCGTCTCTCCCAGAGCTGCTGCTGTAATGCAGGAGAAGCTTTCCAGGGGAGGGACCCTTTGGTGAGTGCCCCAGCAGCCCTAGGCACACAGGCTCGTAGGTTTGTGTGCCCTGGGGCTGAGCTCGGTACAGGAGCCAGTCTGGGCACTGTTTTCTCCTCCTTGGTATGGGGTTTTCTGTATGCTTTTGGCCATGGAGACTTGTACTCCCCTGGGAGGGAAGTTTTCTTTGCGGGTTCAAGCAATGAAAGCACTACTGGCATTCACCCCACCTCCTTTTAATTGCTTTCCATGCCCATTGGGTCATAATCTGATCCCAGCTACATCTGGGAAAGTACAGAGCTGTTCCTTGGAAAAATGGAGCATATCCAAAGAGAGTAGTGCTGCTGGGATCAGGATCCAGCCACCTCCTCGCTGTGGTGTGGCTGGTGAGCCAGGCAGGGTTTGGCCTGGAGTCTTCAAGGCTGTCACTGGGGCAGGGTAGGACGTGTGTGCGTGTGTGTCTGACGGAGGGGGATTGGCACTGCTGGGAGATGAATCCTGTGGTCCTGCTCTGCCGCGGGGAAGGGAAAAGAGAAGGGCAAAAACCAGGGTGGGTGTGCAGGGAGGGCAGCAGTTGTCTCACCTGAGCCCTTAGCCAGAATTTGGAATTGGACCTGTTACTTTTGAGGAATGTAGGGCAGTGGAGGAGAGATGCTGTGTGAATGTGCACGCTGCTCTTGCCTCAGTGTCCCAGGAAAATGCCAGAGCGTAGGATGGCAAGGAGTAGTAATTACTCCACCGGTTCAGCTCCACCACTGCACTCTTTGATCACTTATTACTTTTCTATTCCTTCTGCTTCTTGCTGTAATTGTTACAAAATCTCTCTGCTTTGGGAGGGGTCCAGGACTCCAGGGCCCAATTGCATCTGCCCTGATTCAGAAAGTGGGTCATGCTGCTTGGTCTGGGAAGAAGATACTCATCTTGCTTAGCATGATATTTATTAGGAGATAGGGAAGGGAATGCAACCGCGCTGTTGCCTAGAAAATTGCTCTGGGGGGATAGCAAAGGACTTGTGAGGGCAGAGCATGGAAAGTTCTTGCGCACCCAGTGCCTGCTGAAGCCGTGCCACGTTCCCTGTGCCTGTGTTGCTGCTTCCCTCACAGCGGGACGTGGTGTGGATAGGTGGCAGGGTGACAGTGGAACTGGGGACAAGGAAGGGATTGTAGCTGCTCACTCAGCAGCAGCCAGGCAGCAACAGGCTCTTTACCTTCCTTGGACTAGAGACTGGTGGGAGTGGAGGGAGAGGAAAACCAGATCTGGTTTCTTCATTGAGATGTGCTGTTTTCACAGTCAACCAAACCTGGTTGGGGTTCAAGTGACCAGCACCCCCTCCAAATACATGACACAGTGCCCTGGAAGACAAGAGCTCTCCTGGGAAGAGCAATTAGAAAGCCTTGATCTGAAGCCTGGTGTGATTTGCTCTGTGCTGTATCTGTCACTAAACGACAGAGAGAAGGAAGCTCAGTGCAGGCAGCAGCTGATGATGGGCGTTGCTGCTGAGGGTCTCCAGCAGGGACTCTGCCAGGGACCACCTGACACGCGAGGGGTGGGAGAGCGCAGCTGATCCTGCCAGGCTGGCTGGGCCTGTGCTGCTGCTTGCTGTGAAATCACCCTCAGGATTATCCAAAGGAAGAACTGGCAACTCCAGTAACTTGGAGGGCCGGATCCTCAACTCGTTTAAATTGGCATGACTTCAGTGAAGCCACCGAAACTGCTCTGATTTTACACCAGGTGAGAATCTGGTCCAGAATCTTCTGAAAGAAGGCGGCAAAGAGGGCAGGAAAAGTGGGTCTGATAAAGTCCACTTACAAGCCTGGGGGCTCCTGGGCTGTCCTGAGTGGGTCAGCAGGTCATTTCCAAATGTCTTGGACAGCTTGGAAGGGCTCTGAATTCTTGTGGCCATGGGAGTGCCAAAGCACAGCGTCCTCAGGAGGCATCTGTGCCTGCACTGTGAGGAGCTTTTGGCAGGGTTTGGTCAGAGCATCCAGTGTCACCCTGCCAGTGTTTCCTGCTCTTGGCAGCACGATGAGAGGGGTCAGAGACAGAAAGCCCCTCACCTGTTGATGTGGCCTGTTGTGAACCCTGGCTGTTCTCATGGGTGCTCTGAACCTGGCCCACCTTTTCCTGTCCAGGAACACCACTCGTCTCCCCTGCGGCGTGTGGTGCCGCTGGCAGAGGCAGACCAGCGGCTGTGGCTTCAGCCTCACACCACTGCCACCACAAGTTTTAATTTCACCGAGCCTGTGGGGTGGTGGGAGGAGAGTTCCCACTTCGGGGAAGCAGAGGAGCCAGTGTCCATGTCCCAAAAGATGGCTCCATGGGGCGATGTTAAGCACGTGCCTCCAGAAGTTGTTGATTCCCGGTGTGTCAGGCCGGTTGTTTTCCCAGCTCTTCACCTCATTCTTGGGTGGGAGTGTTACGGGATGTACCTAAGAAGGTGTGTTGTCCCGTGTTTCTAGAGGTTGTTTGCTGGAACAACAGGCTCTTGGGACCTGCAGGGATGCACAGAATGCACAGAATTCCCTCCAGCCCCTGGCACACACTCACATCCGGGGTGGATCTGCAGAGAGTTTTAGCAACTCCCAGTGAAGCAGCTCCGGGCCGGAAGTGAAGAAGGGATAAAATATCCAGCTGAAACTCCTGTAGGATGTAATTACCTGAGCTGGAAACTGGCCAGGACAGCAGGTATCACACATCATCTGCTGGTGGTATCAGAAGCAGCCGGTGCTGTGGGAGGGGTGGTCAGGACCGAGGAGCGACGCTGGTGCGAGGACGGCTCCGCTCCCGGGAGGTGCCTCTGTGGGCACTCGGCATAACGGCTGTGGAAGTCACTTGGTGTTTGTTTCCATGGCTGTTCTGTGCACGTACCATGGTGCCTCTACAATGCTCTTGGGAAACTGCAGCCCGTGGATGGATGGCCCTGTCCTGACGTTCATTCAAATGCTCCCTACTTTTCCATTTAAAAGAGGAAAAAAGCCTAAACAAAAAAAAAAAAAAAACAAAAAACTGCGGAGGAAAAAAAAAAAGCCAAAACAAAGGAAATTGACTTCCCAAAAATTACACTAAGCTAACATTTGAGGCCTGGCACAAATCCATCACAGCCAGGAAACTCGGAATTAACCAGTGCACTCCCATGATTGCCAGGAGGGGCTGCACTCCAGCAGCGCAGGGTGAAGCTTTAGGACTTGGGGTTGAGGATGAAAGTCCTCAGTATGTCTCTGAAGTGCAGCAGAAGGTGTTTTCATGCACACCTGTGCATGCACAGATGCAGCACTGGATGCAGGGGCAGCTTTGTGCTTCAGGGAGAGGGTTAACTGCAGGCTCCCGGTGCTCAGATCTGACAGGTGATACCAGCACCTGGCCAGGGCTCCCTCACCAGGACTTTCCCCGTGGGCTCTGTGTCAGTGATGCAGCGGGGACCTGCAGGCTGCTGCTGAGGAAGCTTGGGAATTTACACCCTAACCCAAGTTGCAAGTGAGGACAAAGTTGACTCTTCATTCCCACTTGCACATGACGCAGCATCCCATAAATCAGTGTGAGTGGCAGCTGTGGT
Source organism: Platyrinchus mystaceus (assembly GCA_035041135.1). Taxonomy (NCBI): domain Eukaryota; kingdom Metazoa; phylum Chordata; class Aves; order Passeriformes; family Tyrannidae; genus Platyrinchus; species Platyrinchus mystaceus. The sequence continues at coordinate 7,203,949 of JAWWLV010000061.1, read as the reverse complement.
TCAGCTCAGGTGAGAGGGGAAGGGAGGGGAGCGCAGGGCAGGGCGGGGGGCAGCGCTGGGCTGTGGGAGCAGGTCATAGGAAGAGGCTTCCAGCAGGAATTGTGGCTGGAGCGGCAGGTCAGAGGTGGCCTGAGCCGGCAGGGCAGGATGGAGGGAGCCTTGCAAAACACCTGCTGCTCGCCTTGGGCCGGTGCTGTCGGTGCTGAGTCTTTGCCACGGCTCGTTTCACTCACCAGTTTGGGAAAAGAATGGAATGGGCTCCTGTACCTGGGGCTGCCGGGGCTGGAACGGGGCGGAGGGCGGGACAGAGGCCGGCCGTGCCCCTGCTGTCCTACAGCCGTCCCGCTGCCAGCCTGCCTTTGCTGTGAATTCTCACAGCTTTGGGGTACTGCAGACAGCAGACTTCATGTCACAGGGTTGATAGTATCTCATTTCAGAGGCTGGGGGAGGTCGGGATGTGTTAAGGCTGAAAATATTTACAGGTTTTGAAGTTGAAACGCAAACAGGAAAAGCCCTTTAAAAAGTGAGTGTAGTGGATATTCAAAACAGGGATTGCCATGGAAACGCCACAATATTTGCTTAAATTGACACAAAGGTTGCTGGTTGCAGGGTTCTGACTTCTTTGGCTCCATTTTCTTTGGCCCGGCACCTATCACAAATTGATCTCAACAACCCTCTTTTGTTTTGCTTCTTTTATTTTTGTCTGATGGAAATTAAAAAAAACCACCACCAACAAAACCCTCCAGTCTACAAATCCTACCTCACAGAAGAGTCTGAAGCTTCTGAGCTTCTGTCAAAGGTTGGAGCTAGGACATTTTTAAATTTTGTAAGTAAGGTAAAAGTTCTTGTTATTTAAATCTGTGCATTTATTCATTTCCTCCAATGCAGGAAATGGAAGGGAATTGTCTTAACTGTCCAGGGAGAGCGGGGAGAAGGGTGAAACCTGTTGCAGAGGTAGCAGTGTGCATCCAAGGAGTTCAGGACTTTTGCTGTCCAGCTCTTGGCCCAAAGTTTGAGAGATTTAGTTGTAATTCCCAATTCTGCGTCAGATTCGCCAAGTGACCTTTGACAAGTCACTTAATTACCGTGGGCCTCACTAAACTGGAAATAATAATTCTTCTTGGTCTCGTCTGGTCGTGTGTGTGGCGCCTTTGGGACAGAGGGGTGAGGTTTGCTGTGGGGGTGTCAAGGAGCTCTGTGCTGTCAGATCCCCCAAGCAGGGATGGCAGCCTGGGCTCACGTGGGCAGGAGCGCTCCGCTGGCTACGGGGGGAAGCTCTTTGCTGTAAGTGGCTTAGTACTGTAGGCTGCTTCTGCCTCTGATTGACCTGGATTTTTTCCTGGGGAAAGTTGGAGTGTGTGGCCCACTGGATGGTCAGCGGGGTGGTTTGTACCTTGGCTTTTGAGCTGCGAGTGCCACAGGCGGCAGAGGAGGAGATGGGGCCGCGCTGTGTCCGTCGGGGCGGGCAGTGCCGTGCCCTGCTGGCCCGGGGTGTGTGACCGAGGGCTGAGGGCTGTGGGTGGCTGTGGCATTTCAGCCCAGCGTCACTGCCTGTGCTCGTGATTCACCTGGGCTCCGCTACTGCTCACTAGGGAATATTCATTTCCTTTTGGAACTCTCCTCAGGGCAAAGAGACTTCACCAAGTGAAGGGAGGCCATCAAATTCACACTGTCTTCATCTGAGACCACCTCCAAAACAAAGAACCTGACTTCTCTCCTTGCTCTGTACACTGGAATGGACCTTGAAGCCTGTGACTTCTAAATGCAAGGTACTGGCTTTTGTTCTGTGATCAAACTGCTCTGAAGTAGGACTGGAATGAGTGATTTTGGCTCTCCAGAGCCTTCACTCCAGTTCCTGGGAAATCTCTAGCCTATGAAGATGGAAGAGCTGCTGAAAGTCAGTGTTTTGGGTGGTTTTTGGTGGGGTGTTGGTTTGTCTTGAGCTGGCTTAAAAGTAGGACTGGGTTTACCCCTGCCCTCGCTGCCCATCTCCACACAGACACCCAGTGACACAGCAGAGCCCTGGTTTGAGCAGCTCCCTCTCTTCGCCTCCTCCTCCCTAATGAGCTGCTGTGCAGTATTAACAATTAGCTAAGTCGTTTGCATGGGAGTCCCCTGGGTAAGTATTGTGTGGGGACAGTTTCTGATTGACTTGTTTCACAAACGAAGAGTTTGAGGATGTCTGTGGTCACGGTGGGTAACTCTGAGAGGTTGAGGGGGTGGGACTCTGTGTTTCTAAAAGCTGTTTTACTTTCTTCACTGCTTGGCTGCCGTCACAGCTTCTCTGCAAATAAAGGTATGACACAACAGTGGGATGCTGTATTTCTCCTCCATGGGTTGGGGGTCTGGGAGGTACCTGGTGGCCCTGCCGTGCTGCTGCAGGCGGAAGGTGCTGAGGATCCTCGCTGTGTCTGGGCTTTGTGTGACATTACGTCTGCTCTGTAGGGGTAGAGGTTTTGTCAGGGGGTGTTTCCATACTCTGCTGGCACCATTAAATGCTGATGATGCCTGAATGAAGATTAGCAGCTGAAGTGCCTGAGGGGGTTGTGTATCACCACGTTCCTCTATTTTTTGCTGCTGTGCCATAAATGGTACCTGGGCAAAGCAGTGTATCCAGAGCTGTTGTGAGTCACAGGTACAGCTGAGACCTGAGCTGGAAGGATCCAGTGGAGGGACTGTACTGGCTTAGCAAGAGGGGAGATGAGAAAAGTCCCAGGGCTAAGATGTTGGTCTGGGGCTCCAGCTCTCCCAGGCCATCCCTGGCTGTGTGTGGCATGGGGGAATTTATTCATGTTCTGAGTGCCCTCCCTTAAAGAGCAGCAGCCGTGATCCTCTAAGGCTCAGCAGGGCTTAGTTCTTGCCACGTGTTCAGAGCCTACAGACCTGAGTGCTTTCAGTAAACCTGCCAGTAAATGCAGTGTGCTTCAGGATGGGATAGGGGTGAACTCTGCCTTCCCACACCTTCCTAGTGCTGAAACTCCTCCAGGGTCTGGCATGCTTTATTTGGAAAGCCTGGTTTTGAACTGTTAATGTAGGGAACTCTGGCCTTTATCCCTGTGTGAGCTGTTCTGTAGCCTGTGTCCCCTTTTAGAGCAGTGGCACGTGCCTTCCCAGGCCTCCAGAGGCGAGAGAGCTTCCCAAACTGGAGCTCTGCCCAAGGGAATGGGGTAAAGGAACATGAAGAGCCTTGAGGCTTTACCAAATAAGATACAAATTCTCAGGTTTGACTGCAGCAGGTGAATTTTCCGCCAAACATCCTCATGTGCCTCTCCAGAGAGGGCCAACATCCAGGGGGAAAAACTCTGCTGGGGAAGCTGCTTCATAGGTTCTGGGTCCATTTTTCTGTCAGAGGGAACTTTTCCTGTGACCCCTGTCACAGGTTTCTGCTGGTGTAGCTCCTGGTATTGAAAGCCCTGCATGTCCATCTGACCCGGAGCTGGGATGAGCAGAACCCCCCAGACAAGAAGGTAAGAGGAGGAGACTGATAAATCAGGAATTCTTTAAGTGCTGAAGTGAACCTTAAGGTTCAGATTCTTGCAGATTGATTATCCTTTTCTGTGTTTGCCTTCTCCTCCCAGTACTGGGTGCATTGCTGAGTGTCCTTCAGGGGCTGTTTCCTGAGGGACAGAAGCTCATTAGAGACAATAGAAATATTTCCCTGGACTCCAGCTGTGTTCTGAGGTCCCCCTGGTTCTACAAACATCACTCCAGTGAAGGAGATGCATTTAGCCTTTCAGGCATGTGGCTTTGTGATCGCTCATGCTCTGGACTAGAAATCCCTGTGTTCCAGTCTTCAGCCCTGGAGCAAGTTGTATGGCTTCTACTTTCAAAACAAGCTCAATTTACTTTGGGCTACAGAGGCTGTTTGCACGTTCTCCAGAGCCCATCCCTAGGCTGTGATTGCTGTTTCACTCTGTTTATAAGCACAAGCTGGCTGTTTAGTCCTAGAGCTATAAGGGTTGGAGGGAGCTTTCTTGTTCAGTTGATGAAGGATAGCCTTTTAATGCAGAGAAAAAAGTTAAAAGAGGTGAGAAAGGGATTAGAAATGTTTGCTTTGTCTGTGTTTAAATTTGCAAAATATTTCTCCCTATTTCAGTGCTAAAGAAAAGCTAAATTTGGGGGTTAGCTTGGGCTGGTGGATTATTTTTGCTGGGATCCTTGGGATCACTGCATGGGATCACAGCCCTGAAGGGAGCGAGGTGGGAACGCTGCCTTCCGCAGAAGTGCAGCCGGGCCAGCCCAGCCAGCCCGAGCTGGGGAATATGAAACAGCCTTGCAAAATCATTGTGGAAATTTACCCGCCTGGGTATGAAATCAACTTGCCTGCCTTTGCCAGGAGGAGTTTAACTTGCCCATTAAAATATACATCTATTTATGTATTACTTGTTCTGTGAGAGAAAATTTTCCCAGGCAGTTACAAAACTCAGTCTAGACTGTAACTTGTGGCATCTGGTGGTAACACGCCATATACATATATCTGAATACAGTATCTCCTGTATCACCCTGCTGGGGAGTTACCAGCACGTATCTGGAGTGTAGAGAGGCCCTTCCGTTCGCCCTGGATAAACTCCTGGCCTGGTTCCTGCCTGTGCTGGTCTGAGCGGGGCTCTGCCCTGCTCCTTCCATCCACAGAAAGCCAGGCTGGCACTTCCACGCTGCCTGTCCTGACCTGCGGCCCCACGGTCCGTGTTGGCTGGAGGGAACGGTTCCCGGGCAGAGCTCTTCCGGCAGGGCTGGGTGGAGGAGAGGGAAGATGTTAAAAGCCTGTCTGGGATAAGAGCAGGGTTGTCACATCCATCTGCTCAGGCCCTGACGAGCAGCTGATCCATATTGTTAACATATTGCCTGCCATATGGGTTAGCTCAGCTCTCCAGGAACGCTTGGGAGACCTGACCTCTAGTGTGACAAGATGTGAGCATGAAGGACGGGTTGACAACAGCCCTTGGGTCTCGGAGTGTGAAACCGTGTTCCAGCCACTTCCGCCGCCTTCCCTGCGCTCCCTACCGCGCTGGCTCTGCCTGCCTCGCTCCCTCTCTCCTCTCTCGCTCAGGGTTTTCTCCTCCCTCCCCTGTTTTCCGCATCCCTGGTCTGCGCTGGATCAATGACCTTCACTCATAACCAGACTGGACAGTTCTGACTCCCTCCCCCGGGCCTTCGATCAGATGTTTGGTTGGCGGCTGTGGAAAGCTGAATGGGGGGAAGGCAAAGGAGGGGAGAGAGGATCATGTGCTTGGCAGCCCTTATAGCTGTCCTTCCCATATCTGGTCTGGGAATGGGACTGCAGCCTGATCCACTAAGGTCCTTTAGCACCTCCTGCCCACTTGGACAGCGGCAGACACTCGTAGAACCTCACGGTGGAGCGGGAAGTGCAGCAATGGGATCTAGGCAGGTTGAAAGGGCTCACAAGGGCCCTGATGCCAGAGTTCGAGGAGGAAACACTTACAAGGCTCTTGAGAGACGTGGAATGATTTAGTTTCAAACTCTGAGTAGAGGAGGAGGAGAGGCTGGAAGAGACAGGACTGGTCCGGGCCTTCATGGACTCAGACCTTGCTTTCTCTGCCACCTTCTGACTTCATGGTGTCCTCAGTGTCCTGGAGCCCTGCTGATGGAGTTGGGCTTCTCCTTCCTAAGGCTTCTGTCTTCACACTTGAACTTCATGGAGGTTAAATCCTGGTGCTATTAAACAAGCACCAGTTTTGTTGTAAACCTCAGCAGAGTCAGGATTTCAGCCTTAGCTCCTCAGAGGGGGATTGGGATGATTCCCAATCTTTTTTACCCATCAGCTCTGTCAGACCTGCAGGCATGACTTATTTGTCTTTTATTCTCCCCAAGTAAGGGTTGCCTTTTTTTTAACATTCCTGTCCTGTAAAAGTCAATATCCTCAAAAAGCTGAGATTTTGCCCTGCTGCTCTTCATAAAGGTTTTAGACCAGTTTAGGTGCTTTTATCTCTCCTTCCCCATATGCCTGCAATTGCACCGAGCATTAATAGTGTTTATTTGTAGAGAGGAGCCCACTGAGATATTGCAAAATAAAACACAGTGATGAGTCGTGGTTTATTTACTCAAGCTTCACTGATGTAACAAACCTGATTTTATGTTAATAATGACTCAGAAGCAGAGTTGGGAGGAGAAGCCAGATCTCCTGATTCCTTTAACCATCTGACAGTATTTCTTCCTGGATCCAGCAGCAGTTCTCTCAGCTGGGACTCAGGCAGAAGTTCTGTGGCACCCTGATGAACCGCTGGCTAAAAGATAATAATAGTGCTGTGCCAGTTTGCAGGGTTCCATTAAACATTTAGGAACTCGTTCAGCTCTGGTAGGCACTGCACATGGGGCCGTCTGTCTGTCCCTCAGGCTGCTGTCCAGCCAGCAGGGACGCTGACCCGCGGAGTTCCTCAGGGAAAACCGGTTGGAAAGCACTTGGAGCAATCAGTGCTAAGTATGCACATGAGTGTTCGAGGGAAATGCATGTTCAAAATGTAGTTCTTAGAAATGTGTTGATAAAAACAAAAAATGTGAAAAATGAACAAATAGTGTAAAGTGAATGGGGTCTGTTCTCTGATGTCTTCTGAGGGGGGCTCATTCCAGAGCTGGTGCTCAGCCCCTGGGCAGTGCTGGAGGTGAGGCTTATCTCACTACTTGAGCTGAATATGGAAAGGCTGTTTTAGCATATTGCCTCTGACAAATTATGTATTAATGCTGGGGCTTTTTTTTTGTTATTACTGCAGTTATATATTAACCATTAAGAGCCACAGGTAAGCCATCTGCTGATATGAAGCACCAGGGCTGCATTTCCCGTCAGCAGAACCATCCTGATCTTTGCCAGGGCAGTTTATGATCTGTCCCGGTGTCTTTCTTGTGATTCTTGCTGAGTTTGTGTAAGCTGTACATTAATAGAACATACAAGAGAAAAGGGGAGAGGACAAACTAAGGTGAGTTTGAAAGTAAAATGAGCAAACAATATTGCTAGCCTTGTCCTTTCAGAAGTCAAAAGCTGCTCCCCTCCTCCCCCCAATTATAAGACTTAATAATACCAGGGTTTCTATGGTTCAGGATGCACACAGATCACATTTCAGGTTGCTGTGCCCTGCAAGTGGGAGAGCAGAGGGAGGGATAGCGCTGAACACACATTGTTGTACAAAACAAAAATCTTATGTAACTTGCAAGATCTCAGACTTTAAGAAAAACACGAAGCACTGCAAGGTTGACAAGAGTTGGCACATGGGAGCAATTCCTGCTTGATTACCGTGTCCCTGAAGTATGCTGACCTACAGAACAGCCTACTCAGGAGCCTGGTTGCCATCCTCCCTTGCCAGGGCTAGTTACAACAGGAGCTGGAGTCGAAAGCCAGGGGTGTTTTGGTTGACTTGTTTTACCCAGGGCTGTTCGATAGTGGAGCAGTGCAGATTCTACCTGAGCTGGCAGGAGATGGTGTGGGGCAGAGGGGCTTTGTCCTCTCTGACACCTCTCTTGGAGGGGATGGGAACTGGACATCCTCCTATCCCTGAAACAGGAGCAAAGGTAGATGGTGGGATGAGTGCTTGGTGTCTTGTGCTGTGGCAGCACAGCCCAGCACTGCTGCCTGCCCTGCTTGTTCCCCAGGGCAGCTGGGCTCTGGCTTTCCCCTCAAGAGGCTCCTTCCTTTGCCCATGAGACTGTTGTATCCCTGGTTTTCCCAGCCTGGAGGGAACTACTGGACTGTGAGGGGTGCTTCCCTGCCTCTCCCTGCCTTCCCAGCACTCCTGAGCTGGGGCTGACCAGCCAGGGGGAAAGGGCAGTTGTTCTTCCCTGGAACCAGATGTACAAGCAGGGCCTGAACAAGGAACAGGGACCATTCCAGGTGCATTTGGAGAGCACTGAGTTCCCAGGCTTTTGGTCCAGACTTTGAAAACCCAGACAATGTTCCCCTGTCAGAACTGCCTCTCTCTCCTTTCCCAGCTGCAAAGAAAGGTGAAGGTGCTTCCCAGGACCCCACCAAATCAGTCACCTCCCGACTTCCTTGGTCTTTCATCTCTGCCACACTGGCTGTCCTACCAGAATCCTCTCTATCCATTTCTTCCTTGTTCCCCTCTGCCACTTCCTATGGATTCACCAGAAAGGAGAGGAGATTTTTCTTCCCCTTGTTTGCTTCACTCCATTACTCCCATCTGTTCATCCAGGCCCTGAGTGCCTTTGTTTCTCAGAGTTGTGTGGATTTGGGCTCAGTTTACTCTCTGAGATGCTCTTCTGGACAATGGTGGTGTGGGAAGGAGGTCTGGTTCACAGGCCAGCACAAGGGGTGGGGGAAATGTGCCTCTTCAAATTAATCAGAATTTTCTCCTCCAGAAATGCTAATGGGGGAAAAGCAATTAAAGCAGCCTGTTTTTTATTAAGTAATCTGTGTTAAGAGCTTGTAATGAAGTTTAGTGCCGTTGTGACTCGATATTTCAGCTTCATCGGTTTGAGTCAAAACAATCCAAAGTGGGAAGGGAGCGAGGAGGGAGCTGCTCACGGCTCCGGTCGGGCTGACTCTTGTTCCAGCTCACTCTTCCAGGCTTTCCAGTCTGTGTGAGACCACTCACTCTTTATCCTGCCCAGGATATGAAAGGGAGTTTTAAAACTTGCACACACAAACTGGATGGCTTCTCCTGGTTTAAAATCTCCACAGGGGGATGGCCGTGGGCCCTTGGGACAGTCTCTTGGGTCACTGCAAACACCAGGCTTTCACAGGGAGCAGTGAGTGGACAAGGGACAGCAGAAGGGAGGTGGCAGTGAGGCGTGGTGAGACCCTCCATCCGAGTGCTGCATGGCTCTGAACAGGTTCACAAAGCTTTTCCAACATCTGGAGAAGTTTCAGTGGCCACAGGATGAGGATGTGGACGGTGCCATTGCTGTCCTTCGCACCTCCAGGGCTGTGCTCGCCCTGCTCTGAGCAGCACAGCCCTGTGGCCAGGGGCAAGACTTGGGGGGGGTTGTGAGCAGCTGTGGGAACTGCCCATCTCCTCCTCTCCTTCCTCCCACCTCAGGAGAAGGCAAGGGAAAAAAGGGACAGTGTCCCTTTAAACAACTCCATGCCAAGCCTCTGCCGTCCTGTTTTATCTGAAGTCCAACCGCATGTTGTTCCAGGGCCGATCCGCTTTAGCTAATTAATAATCTGACAGGAGCCACCCAAGGGATTAGCTGCTGAGACGAGCTAGACCAAACCCCCAGCAAATGAGCCCCACACTCCCCGGGGACTCGGAGGTGACTTTGGGGGGCAGGGGGCTGCACCACATGCAGGAGGGTGTCGAGGCCCTGCAGGGGATTTATGGCATCTGGGAGGGTGAAGGGGGAGGTGAGGGGTTACAATTTATGAGATGTAAACTAATAAATCAGTTAGTTGAGGAGGGGAAGGGGGGAAGCACCAAATTAAAAGATAACGTCTTAAAGGAACAGTGTAAATTGTGGCAGGGGACACCAGGAGAGTTCCCAGTGCAGACCAGTTGTAGCTTCCTCTGCACTGAGGAGAGAGGAAGAGGGAGACTGCAAAGTGGAAGAGAAAAGGGTGTTGGTGGGCACTGGAGGAGGAGAGATGCATCTTTGTGCAGTTTATGCAAACGTGATGGGTTGGGTTTTGTGGCAGAGGCAGCAACATGAAGGAGGGCACGAGGCCATAACACGGGGGCTGTGGTGACTCTGGCCAAGGAGGGGTCAGTGGGTAAGGGGGGCTTGGACATCTTCTGCTCTTAGTCCTCCCATTCCATGAGGCTTCCAGCCTTGTAGGGAACTCTTTGGTGCCCTCCTTGTTAAATGGGATTAATGGAGGGGGTCACTTGGAGCAAAACGAACTGCTATCAGGAGAGCTGTCTCAAGACACTGTGGGATATATTTTCTTCTCCAAATTTGCCTCTTCACTGACTCTTCCAGTGGTGGTGAGGTTTGGAGTTTGCTCCTGAGGCAAGTGCTTGGCTTTGTTCTGAAGACTTGTAGAGATCTGGAACTTCCTGGTGATAAAGGTCCATTTCAGATCCTCTTCTGATTCCAGAAGCTGTTGTGCCTGCTGGGCAGGGCAGTGGCCATGGGCAGAGGTTTTCCCCTGGCTCTTCCACTGACCAGTCCCAAAGCTGGTTTGCCTTTCCATTACCATTCTCTTCTGGCACTGTGAAACCTCTCTTGGCCCACAGTTCTTCCTGAGAGTGTGCCCAGGCCTCAGCTCTCTCTAGGGGTTGCTCTAATGCAAATGGTAATGCAAGATGGGATTTCCAAAAGCCTTCTTAGGGATATTTGTAATCCCTGCCCCATGACAGTGCTAATGGAGAGGGACCTGTGCGAGCCCTCTCTGCAGACCCAGAGCAAACCTCTGAGCCCTTGCCAAAGGCCAAGCTTTTGGGGTTGTTTCCTGCAAGGGCAGGAGACTCCTTTATTTCCTCCATCCCCACCTGGGATGCAGCAGAGCCAGAGTAGCACAGCCCCTTCCCTGTCCAGGGCTGGGAGTGGGGCGGTGGCTGTGGAGTGGCCGGAGGTCCCAGGAGCTGGGTGAGCTCCTCCTGCCTCACCCCACCCCACCCCACAGCACCCCATGGCCTGGAGCCATCCTGAGCCCCTGCAGCCAGCCCAGAGTGAGCCACAGGCAGCTCTGAGGTGCTCTGGGAACGCCTCTTTGCTGAAGGGTCCTGGGATCCTGTGGGAGCTGCCCTGGGGGAGCGTAGCCCAGAGCCTGCAGATCGCTCTTCCAGTGGGGCAACTGCATTAAGCAAACACAACTCATCTGACTTCTTCTACATATTTCCATCTAGAGAGGTGCCTTGCAGCTTGCAGGGTCCCCCACAGAGACATGTTGGGCCGGGGTGGCTTCTTGTTGTGATCTTGAAAGGCAGGGAGTGGAGAGGGAGCAGCGCTGTACCCTGCTGGAGCTGAACTGTGACCCTGAGCCGCCTTCCCGGGGGGCACCAGCTTGGGCCTGGGCTGCTGGAGTGGGCTGGAAGCCTCCTGCCAGCGCTGTGCCATGCTGTGCCGTGCCGTGCCATCCCTCCTCCCCTGCTGTGCTCAGGCAGTGTGGTGCAGTGTGTGGGGAAGCCGCTCCGGAGCCGCGCTGGCAGTCGCGCCGTCGCAGCCTCGCGCACGCACAGCCGTGGTTTGGCCTCCCTCCTGCAAAGCTGCCAGTGGCCCACGCTGCTCCTGACCAACATCATTAGTGCGGGTATTTATATTTCATTAACAACATTAAGCCAAAATGGTATTAAAAGCAACACCAATGATAAATAGCTTATTAATAAACAGGGAATGGGCTGCACCACGCGCACATTCAATCCCTTCCTAAACGTGTCTCTACCACTAAAACCAGCCATTTAACTCCTGCTGTCCTGGAGAGATTTGAAGGATGCTTTGGGGATGGGTGGGAATCAGATGAAAGCAGGGAGTGGGGGCACACAGCATTACGCAGTTTGGTTCTTCCTAAGGCAGCTGACTGGGGTGGGAAGAAGGTGTACATACATCTCTCAAAGTGCCCCTGGATTTCCACTGCTGGGTGGGATGTGCTGGGTTCTGTGTTTCTAATGTACTTCTGATAGTGTTAAAACAGCAATAGTGTAGACAGCCTGAAACAAAACAGCAGAGAGACCTAAGCTCCAAGTGAGTATCTGCCTTTGATTTCACCATCCTCTGCACTGTTTCCCCTACACACTTTCACACACTGCTTGGGCAGGACCATCCAAAACAGCCACCAGCACAGAATCTCTTGGCTGCACCAAGCTCAGTGTCTCCCAGTGGTGTCTGAGGACAGCCAGCCCTGTCCTTATTCCTCCCTATGTGTTTATTCTAGGGATTAAGAATGTTAAAAATGTGGCTTTTCTTGTAAGCTTGTCAATCAGTTTATTATTTTTATTTTTTGTTTTTGTTTGCCCCCAACTCCTCATTCTGCGCAATGACTTCCCATGCTCCTGCCCCACCCTAAGTACAAAGGCTCTTTTATTGCTCTTCCTGCTCCTTCTTTCAGCAGTAAATTAATTACCTCAGAACCTTGGATGACTTTGGAGTTGGAGGCCCCCTCAAACCACCTCTGGGTTTCTCAGAGGAGAGGTTCCCTCTCCAAACACAGCTCAGGCATTTTCCCAGCAGGGAGGACGTGGTGCAGGGCTCACACAAGCTGCTGCCCCCTTTGCATCCAGACACACTGCCCTGCTCCCAGGGCGTGGTGTCCCCCTGCTCTCCCACACCCAGCCACACGTGCAGCCACAGCCAGTGGGGCAGCGGTGGGTCCTGGGCACGCTCCTGTCCCCCAGGGCTTTGATGCAGCTCCCAAAAACTGGGCAGTTCTCCAGTTGGTCCCGCTCATCTGTGCTTCTCTGACTGCATGTACCTTGCTGGCTTAGGCTGCAGTGATTGCAGGGTTGAGGCAGTACCTGTGTGGTCTCCCTGCTGTGGACTCGTGCCCTCCTCCCAGCTTGCATCGTGCAAGGGTTGTACATGAAGAACGAGCCCTCTTACCCAGCCTGGCCATGTCTGAGTGGCAGATCTCACCTGTACACACCATCTTCTGCACTCCTGTTCCTCAGCACAGTGCTGGTCCTGACTGTGGGATCTGAGGTGCAGCTGGAATCTTCCTGCCTCCTCCTCTCCTCATCCCAAGGTCCTTCTGATACAGGCTGGGCACAGGTTGGACAGGAAGGGAGCACAAGAAGATTGCAGAACTGGCTGGAGTCATCTCCACATGTCTTGCACATGATAGAGAGCAACCAGAACCAGAACACCAGAAAGGGTGTGTTATCGTCTGTTTGCATGCCAGCATGGGCAGTGTGGTGGATTGAATGTCTCCTGGTTAGCTGGGCTGTCCTGACAGAGGCATGGAGGAGAGGAAACTCAGCAGAACCTGCCTGTTCCCACTCAGCTGACTGTGGCAGGGTCTGTCCCTTACTCACATGAGCATTAAGATACTTAGATATTCAGAGCAGGGAGGGGAGGGGGAGAGAAGGGAAAGAAACCAGGCATCAAGATAATCATGATTTCCCTAGAGCCGTGTAGGGAACTCAGAGGCTGATATCCAGCAGCATCTCTTCCGTCTCACTCTTGCCACAGCATCAAGGATAAACAAAAAAAACCTGGTGCTGCTTACCTTCCCTGGTCCCCAGCCCTCATCCTGGGGCATCCCTGCCCACAGGGAGCTTGGCAGAGCAGGGGCAGGGGCAGGAGGGAGAATTGGCTGTACTCACATCCTTTCTTCTGGGGGCTTGGAGGAGCTCAGAGAGTGGGAGATGCAGCCTGGGAGTTGGCCATAACACTGGGGGAACATCTTGTCTGGGGATGGACAGAGAACACAGGGGACACAACAGCCTGGGAGCTGCTTAACTGTGGGCAGTAGAGGTTCCTATACCCAGGAGAAGGAGGGAATGGATCAGACAGAAATGCCCTGCACAACTAGTAACCGTCAGTTGGTGAGAGAAGGGTTTCTGAGCCTTTGAGCTGTTCATCCCGAAGCCATTCCTGGAAATATCCCTGGGAGAATTTTTTAAACTGTCAATGGTCCTGGCAAGACCACCCCTGCCTGGTGACAGCTGCTGCCAGCAAGGATGGTGCCAAGGCTGCTTAGGACTGAAGGTGATTAGTCCTTCTCTATTACTGTGCTTCCTTTCCATCCTTTTGGAGGGATCTCTGCTACACATGAATCGCTATTGCCTGCTGAGATGTCAGGCTTTCTCTCTTTGGAATAGCCAAACAAGGATGTGAGGTCTTGAGTCCTGCTTTTCACCATGGAGAAGAGTAGCCCCTGCCTGAGGGACTCTTGGGTGGAGGGGAGCATGAGCTTCCCCCACCTGCTGAGGCAGATGTGTCCTAGGAAGTTGTTCCGTTCTCCTGGGAGGACCCTCTGTGCCAGTTAGGAAGGTTCTTGTGGCAGATGTCTCTCATCAGCCCTGTGTCTGAGGGATGAGGGTTGGGAACCGTGTCCTGTTTCGTACCCTGACAGGATGAGAACAGGCAGAGCTGGGCTGGGGCTCTGTGTCTGAAGGGTGGCTTCCCGTGGACATGGATCTGTGCCGAGGGGGCAGCTGATCCCTGCCCAGCTCCCAAACTCCTGCTCCTAGTGCCCACCCCAGCAATTCTGCAAACTCCACGAGCTGCCTGTTCCACTGCAGCTCTCTCTGTGGAGCATCTTCCCTTGGAAGGAATTTTAATCAAACTTGACTGAGGAGTGCTGAAAAACATGAGGAAGTAATTACAAATATGAATTTACAGCCTCCTGGAGTACCTCCCTCTCCTTCTCTCTCTCCGCATAGTGCCTGTGTTTACCCTGTTTCCTGCCATTACCATTCTCATTCCTCAAGCCCTCCTCCACTTCACTGCCTCTGTCCAAACCCCGTGGGTCAGATTTGTGACCCTCAGCACTGCCTAAGAGAGAAGAGAAAACGCAGAGCCAGTTCTGGGGAAGACTGTGGCCCTCGCTTTCTTCTGCGAGGCAGTAACACGCCAGCGGGAGGACAGTCCCAGGAGGAAGTTGCAGGTTCCCTGAAGGAAATTGGCTGGAACAGCCTCCCCAATTGTCTGTGATTTCCCAGCTAGATAGGCCCCAGGGGAGGGGGTAGGCTGGAGCAGGGTGGAATCAGCCTGGAAATTAGGATGGGCTGGATGCTTCCTCCATAAAGGTGTTATTTTCTCATGTGTGCTGTTCTTAGAGGTCTTTTCTGGAGGTTTTCATGCCTGAAATTAACTCTGGGAAGGCTCTGAGCTTGGATGATGCAGGATCCATACCCATCTCCTGGGGGTGGTCACATACTCCAGTGCCATTCACAGGGCATGTACTGGTGGCATTGGCTCTTGATCCCTGAGTCCAGGCTGTGTGTCCTTCCCCTTTAGTCCCACAAGTGCACAGGGTGAGTCTGTAAGGAATGGAGAGCTTTCACTCCAGGGACTGTGAGCCCTTCACGGGAGGGAGAGCCAGGAGAACTGCGTGGGTGAGACTCCAAACCCAGTCCAGTTGCCTTGGGCAGGAATTAAGGGGCAAGGTGTGAACGGTGTGTGGGGGTAGCAGAAGAGCTGAACCACTCAGACACTTCTCTCATCGTTGCTTTGCTTTCTTAAAGCAGTAGAAGAAATGACTGGCAAGTTACTGGGCACTGGGGAATCTGGCTGGACAGTTGCCAGCCTGTGCAGGGATTTGGAAGAGCTCTGAATTTGTTGGAATCCAGCAGAAATAGGAAAATTTGTATGCATGATCCTTTAGCTCATTACAGAACATGCTACTTCTAACCTGTAGCTTTTTCATCCTTTTTTTTTCTTTTTTGAGGCTTGGGCCCTGGGGGCAATTTATTTTCCTTGGTGCTAAAGGGGCCAGAGAGCCAACTGTCCCAATGCAAATAGGGAAGGCATTCCCTACCTTTCTGCCTGGCACTGGCGTGGGGTTGAAGAGAAGGCTCTGGAACCCCTGGGGTTACCAGGTGCCTGATTCAAATCTGAATTTCACTGGCTGGGGTTCTCACCTTCTGGACAGTAAAAAGAAACCAACCCCAAATGCTTTTCCCAAATCTGCTATCACAGAGGCTGCTACCATGGCCCTACCCTGGGCTGTTTGGTGATGAAGGAGAGAAGGGGGAGAAGCGTAAGTACTCCCTCGGGATCCCCTCTTACACTCTCATTTTCCTGTAACCACTTTGTTTTTTTGGCTAATTAAAGACTCTGAGCAGTTTTCAGCCTGTGGGGTTTCTTTTATTTGGTTCCTCAGCAATTAACTTTTGTACTGAACAAAGTTTTGATTGAGCTGGGGCCCATGTCTTGGTTTAAAATTTCTCCACAGCCCTGTGAATCCATGCCCTTTCCTATCCCACCGGTGGCTCAGTGCCACCTTCTCTTCCTCCAGTGATAATTCCTCCCAGTGCTGTCTCCTGCCTCAGTCCTTCTTCTCCACCTTCACTCTCACAAGCCCCTTCTTCTGCAGGGAAAAGGTGAACCCAGGAGCCTCTTTGCCCCATCTTCAGGGGGCCAGGAGCCCTGCTTGTTCCGAGTTGCAGAGGCCTCTGCTCGGTGGTTTTCCCATGACACAGTCCCAAGGGGCTGGGAAGAACCTGAGCTGCAGGACCAGCCTGTGTGTGAGCAGCTGTGCCCGTTCTGCTCCGGGGTCTCAGGGTATTGGTGGGCTCAGTTCCCTCCTCACCCAGCGCCTCAGCCCTTTCCCCAGCTCATCTGTCCCCTCCCTCACACTGAGAAGGGCCCTGGGCTCCTGTTTCCCTTTGTGTGCCTGGGGCTGAGGCTGCCCAGCTGGGAGGTTGGATGCCCACATGCCTGAATGCCCTGGCCCAGGTCCCACCTTCCCCAGGAACCCATCAGTGCCTCTGTGTTAGCTGAGAGCCTGTGCCCTGCTCTCAGAGAGGCTGCTGTCCTCACCTGCCAGGGATTCCACTTTGGGTGACCAAGGTCATGAACCTCCACCCCCTCTGGAAGGGCTGATCTCTCTCAAGCTCTTTGCCGACTGTCTTGGCACGGCTGAAAGCACCTCCCCACTCAGCTTGGAAACTCTTTGCCCAGTCTTTATGGAGTCCTGCAACCCCCTGAACTCCTGTCAGACGTTTGCACACGGTAACAAGTGTTGGATGTGTTTGTTGTTCTGAGGGTTGGGGCTGTTTTCGGTTGTTTTCCCCGAGAGCTGCTTCCTTTGCCGCTCTGGGGCGGTGTAGGCAGCTGTCCCTTCCTGTGAGGAGCGTTGGCACCAAAGTGCTGCCCCGTCCTGGGGCTGTTTCACCCTCCTGCCCCCCCCCAGCCCAGTTCCACGCTGGGTGGGCAGGAGCTTTGGCTTGCTGGGGGAGTGAGCGCTGCTGTGCCTGCACACACCCGCCCTGCTGGCTGTGCCGGCACTGCCCGCTGTGCTGCCCCTGCCACGGGGATGGGGGGGTGTCCCTCTGCTTCCCACCCATCCATCCACCTATCCATCCATCCATCCATCCATCCATCCATCCATCCATCCATCCATCCATCCATCCATCCATCCATCCATCCAT
>JAWWLV010000061.1:7130157-7186909 GCA_035041135.1 Platyrinchus mystaceus | reverse complement strand
CATTGCTTCCCACCCATCCACCCATCCATCCTCTCCTGTGCACACTCCTCTTGGCACCAGCAAAGCCATGGAGGTGTGTGGCCATGTGCTTCCCATCCATCCATCCCTCCATCCTTCCATCCCTCTGTCCATCCATCCCTCCATCCATCCATCCATCCATCCATCCATCCTTCCATCCTTCCATCCATCCACCTATCCATCCATCCATCCATCCATCCTTCCATCCATCCACCTATCCATCCATCCACCTATCCATCCACCTATCCATCCATCCATCCTTCCCTCCTTCCATCCATCCATCCATCCATCCATCCATCCTCTCCTGTGCCTTCTGTCCTTGGCACCAGCCAAGCCATGGGTGTGTGTGCCATTGCTTCCCACCCATCCACCCGTCCATCATCTCCTGTGCACACTCCTCTTGGCACCAGCAAAGCCATGGAGGTGTGTGGCCCTGTGCTTCCCATCCATCCATCCCTCCATCGTTCCATCCCTCTGTCCATCCATCCCTCCATCCATCCATCCTCTCCTGTGCCCACTGCCCTTGGCATCCTGTGCCCCTGTGCATCCTGTCCGTCCATCCGTCCGCCCTCGCCCTGTCCGTGCACACTCACTCGTGTCCCTGCACACGTGCACCTGCACCCTCACCCTACACATCCAGCAGCAAGCAGCATCTGTACAAACTTTTTTTTTTGAGGGAAAACCACAGCTGTTTGCTTCCCCCCCTCAAAAAAAAGCAAATGAAACACAAATTAAACCCCCCAATCTGCCCTGTGTGCATACACCAAACTTTCTGTCATCTGTAGGAAATACCCAACCTCATCCCCAAATGATGGAGGTCTGAGACAGTTGGAGTGCAGGAGGGAGAGAAACCGTGGTTTCCAAGGACTGATTAGATGGCATGCCAAGTGTATTAAATTTTGCAGACATTTTAACAGCAATATGCTAGATAGTTGGGTGTCCCCTGAGGCTGCTGGATTTTTTATATCCTTCACAGAAGGTCAAAGCCCTCTTCTGCCTGCCCCCCTCCCTCTCTCTCTGCTGTCTCTCTCTCTCTCTTATTCCGTGTCCCTTTCTCTCTGTGTCACCATCCCTCTTTCTCTCTCTCTTGTATTTTTTTTTGGTGCACTTTCTCCTTCTCTTTAGCTCTGTGCGTATAAAATAAAAGATCAGTCATTTGTGAGTTCCCCCGTGAGTGGAAACTCACACTCCCTGTGGTCTCCTCACACAGAGATAGGGTATGCTGGGGCTTTCCCCTCTCCTTTTTGCACTTTGTTTTGGGGAAAATATGTTTTCCTCCCTTCACTCCCCAAACATCAGTGTTCTCCCCCCTTTTTTTATTTTTGTAGCAAAAAAAAAAAAAAGGGGCAGGAAAAGAATCCATCTGGCATATGAATAATTGAAATGGCTCAACTCTGTTCCTGTTGCTGTTGTTTGCTCTCAGTTCTTCCTCCCCCGCCCCAACCGTAGCATCCCCCGGGGTCTGGGAGTCGGAGGTAAGGATGTCTCGGTTCCCTTGAGGGAGGCGGTGAGGGGGGTCAGCACGCAGCTCATCCCATTCCTCCAGAGCTCTGTCCTGAGGACAGCGTGTGGTTTGCAGGGGGCTGGAGGGAGGGTCGCTCTTCCCGGTGTCCATGTGAGGCCTCTCCTGGCTGACCCAGGAGCCCTTCCCCAGGCGGCTCCCGGCCTCCCTGGCAGCCACAACGTGCCCCTCCTGAGCGGGGACAGGTTCTGCTCTCCCCGCAGCATCTTCCTCCCTGCTCGCTCCGCTGCCTCGCAGACTTCCCGTCTGATCGCGCTCCCGGCAGAGCGGAGCAGGATGGGGACCCGCTGTGCCGGCCCTGCCCGCGGGGATGTGCAGCTCTCTCCAGCTGCTCCGCACAGCCAGAGCCTTCCCGGGGGTCGGAGCGGGGATCCCAGCGCTGATCCCTGTCCCGCGGCACTCGGACTCGGCTGCTGGAGCGCTGTCAGGCAGCACTCGCTTCCACTCTGCTCCCTGTTGAGTGCTCAGAGCGAGCGTACGGGTTAAACTCTTTGGGACACGTGGAGCAGTCTCAAAAATCCCCCCCCTCCCTCCAGTGCGTGCTCGGCCGAGATGAGATGCCGGACCTGCTGCCTCTCAGTGCCCGGGGGTCTGAGCCAGCCCGCGGGCCTGGCAGCCAGGGCACAGCTTTGGCTGTCTCTTTAAAACCATTTAGAGTAGAACCAAAGAACTTCAGTGCATTAATTCTGGATGAAGATGGGTCTCCAGATGACAGCCTGATCCATATCTTTCCCCACAAGGCAGCTTCCATTTTCCTCCTCCCCATCACCTCCTGCCCACTCCCTCCTTCCCCTCTGTCCGTCTGTCTGTCTCTCATTTTCCCCACTCTTCTGCAATAAGGTGTTGAACCTTTTAATGTACACATGGAGCTCCTTTCTTCTGTAGTTAGTGGGCTGCCTCTGATGAGTTGTGTGTTTTGAAGCAGGTACTTGCTGTGTGTATCTGTGATTATACTTGGCAGGCGTCGGGTGTGCGTGGTGTGTTTTTGGGGGATGTTTGTGTATTGTTGGGGAGGAGTTTATATTTAGGCTCTGTTTTTTTGTGGTTTGGGGAGGTAATGTATGTATGGGTGAGACGTGTGTGTTTATCAAGCTGTTTGTGTGTGTTTTTATTCTGTCTTGGTGTTTGTTGTGTGGGCATATGTCTCTACAGTGTGTGTGTATGTAGATTTGTGTGTATGTTTTTCCTTGTGTGA
Organism: Platyrinchus mystaceus; assembly: GCA_035041135.1. NCBI lineage: Eukaryota > Metazoa > Chordata > Aves > Passeriformes > Tyrannidae > Platyrinchus > Platyrinchus mystaceus. Next base: position 7,184,174 of record JAWWLV010000061.1, on the reverse strand, counting down.
GGCCAGTGTAGGAGTTTGGGCTTGAGTCATAAGGATTTTGTGTGTGTTTTAGGATACACACTCTGTGTGTTACGTATGAGTTTTGTGTGTAGTGTTTGTGATGTTTGCTGATTTCATTAATTCTGATCTTGGGAGGGATGGGCTCTGGTGAGTCTTGAGTGTGTTTGAATCGTGTTTTTCATGAATGTGAATTTACAAAATTACAAGAACAGCACTGAAAAGACGTTAGAAAAGCGATTGAGGGAAAAAGCCTGCTGGAAAATTCAGAGGTGGAAGTGTCTCATTAGTAACATTAGAGTGGGGGGAGTTCAGGGCTAGGAAAACTCTTACAAACTGAGAGAGAATGTCTTCCTTTTTTTTAAATCTTCATTTAAAAAATCCAGGCAAAATCAGAAAAAGCAAAAATATTTCAGATGGCATTCAAATAAAGTTCAATATATATATATGTAGATACACAGGTCTGTTTTTATAAAGACTCCTACACATGATCTAAAAGTTGCATGTAAAATATTTGGTAACCCGGCACTTGGTACAAATAATTAGATATTTATATCTAATAAAACTGGTTTGATGGGGAAATCACTCTCTTCTGTGCAGATTTCCATTTGAAGGCAAGTTTCGGTGCTTGTGTTTGTTTTTTCTGACAGCAAAACCTGGGGTTTGGCACCGACAAAACATATTCCCTGTAAATATCTAAATATCTGTTCTCTGCCATAAACACTGAGAGATGTGCCCAATCATGTCAGAGGAGCCTATTTATGCACTTTGTGCTTTCATGTTGCTCGCAGGGAGCGTTGTGGGGAGGAGAAACGCGCAGCAAACTCTGAGCCGAGGGGGCCATCGCTGTCCCTGGGTGGAGCAGCAGTGTGTGGCACACAGGGTGTCACAGGTGGGGGCTCAGGGCACATCCCACTCCGTGAGCCCCTTCAGAGGCAGCCACGGTCAGAGGTGGGCAGAGAGCTCCGGGGGTGCAGCCCCGGGACATGGAGCATCCGGCGGCACTGCGGCCGGCCCCGTGCAGGGCGGGCCATCAGCCGCTCCGCCGTGGCTCTGGTGGGTCCCTGGTGGGCTTGTTGACATCCAGGTTGGATAAGGAAATTCGGGTTATTTGTGCCTCCTCGTCTGGGCGGCGGTGCCGGCAGCAGGGTCCCCGTGGGCAGAGCGGGCACTCAGCTGGCACAGCGAGCACTGGACGGGCTGACGTTCCCTGGCCTCATCCAGGAGAAGTGTGTCATGCAGCCAGTGGCCTCTCTGTATTGATCACTGCTGGCACAGTTGTCTCTGGGAAGGGCGTTCAGCGAGGGGCTCCTGCTCCGTGCAGGGATGTGGAAATCCCTGAGTAACAGTACCACTATCCTGGGGGGGAGGCTTTGATCTTGATTTACTCTAGTGTTGCTGCAAAAAGAATCTGGCCCACTGCCTTGTGGAGGAGGTAAAATTACCACAGATAAAACCCAGTCAGCAGAGTGGAGTCTGGCTGCTTTTGTTCTCTGCTCAGGCCTTGTGGCACTGGGTGTGCAGCGCTGGGGGAAGGGGCTGTGCAGCAGGTACAGCTGGGTGAAGAGCAATTTCCTGCTTCTCAATTAAAATATATGTATATAGATGTGTAAAGAAGTTGCTGTGGGTTAAATGGAGGCAACCGTTTAGGTCTTACCCAGTTTTGAACCTTGGATTTTTGAATGAAATGAAATGATGGTGGCAGGTGACAAGGTGCTAAGTGCAGAAAGTTTTCATTTAGAAAACAGCCACATGGAATATTTGAAGGAAAATGGTGTTTCTTTCTGTACATGAACATCTACACAGAATTACTTTGGATTTGTGAAAAGTTTGACTTGTTACTTCATTTACATTTTTCATCTCAAAAAGTTTTGGTAAGAACCGTGATTTTGCTTGAGTGGAAAGATTTGTCTTTAAAGTACTTTTAAAAAGATGAGTCATAGTTTATTTTCCTGTAGACTTTCACAGCATTGCTAACATAATTTAGCATTGCATCTGTTGGTTTTTGGAGGTTTTTGTTCATTGAACTAAGCTAAGCACATTTTGAAAAGGCTGGGAAGGCTGACGTTGGGAGTGGAGACTTCTCTGGGAACAGGAGGCTGGGAGATCCCGTGGCAATAGTGTCAGTTTTTAACGCTATCACAGCCCCCCCCAAGTACCAGGCTTTAATTACAGCTCCTGGTCAGGATGTGTCCCTCCTGCAGAGCCAGGATTATGTGTGTGTGCACCACTCCCTGGTGCTTTTCCACATCTGTCACTCCAAAAAGTAACCTACCCCACGATACAACGTCTCTCTGGATGTACCGGGATTCCTTCCACACCGCGTTTATTCTGTCTGAGGTGTGGGGGAGACTCGGAGTGAGAACAGCGTAGCTGTGCCATCAGCTTTAATAGCTCCTTTTAAAAAATAGAAGGAATTAATTCACAGTCCTCCCAGAAGAAGAAGGAGATCTTAGTAATTGGCACCTGGAAATGTCAGTCAGATTTCCCCTCCTTGTTTCCAGCACTTTGATGGTGTGTTTGCTGCTGGATGTGACTTTAACAAAAAGTTAAAAAATTAAAAAATAAATAAAATAAATTTCAAAAAGCCTTTCCTTCATGCATATGGAGTTTTTTGGGAAAAAAAAAAAAGGTATTTTAATGCTTTCTATTAAATTGGGACTAAAAGTGGTGTCTTAATTTGCATTCATTAGCATATTTGCATATAGATCACTGAAATGGTGGAAGAGGAGAAGAGCCTATAAATGAAAATTCTTTTAAAGGCACAGGCATCCTTTTATTTATTTTCAGTCTCTCTCCCCTTTGCAAGCTTCCAGTTGACCACCAGCTGGACGGTGTTTGAGCCATGGAGTGGGATGCAGCTGGGAAGGAAGGCTCTTGGGATACAGGAGATGGGGTTGTGGTGGACAAGTTGAGGTTTGGGTGCCTGTGGCCGCTCCAGGTGCCGAGGACAGGCTGTGGTGGGGCAGGGTCTGCTGCCAAACCCTCCACTTGCATCTCCACATCGGCCAGGGGCCTCCTGCCTGAGGAGAGCAGTGCCCAGCTGGGATCTGGGAGAGCCAAGGGTTTGGCCACGCAGGGCCAGTGGGTTGTTAAAGAGGTTCTGTGGCTCCTTAATCAGGCAGGAAAGATGTACTCGTGGTTCAGACCTGTTCCCTGGAAATCTGTCACTTGGGCTTTAATTTCTTTGCTCTGCTCTCATACCTTCCCATACGTTCTCTCCTGTGAACAGATCTCTTTTCCCAGCCTAAATCAGGGAAAAAAGCATTTATAGATTTCCTCAGGCTTTGCACTCATTTGCTTGTAGTCAGTTATAATAATAATAGGAACAGTTACTCTTTTAAAGTAAATTCCCCAGTTGTATTTCCCTGTGATGCAAGGTACTTCCACACTACAGTTCTTGTCTGACATGATATGCTGCCTGGCTGTTAAAAAAGTAGTTTGAGTGGTTCCCAAGTGTTCCTTCCAGGCTGCAGATGTTTGTAAGTTGCCCTGTAGATGGACCAGCCAGGTTGAGATAAAGACTGTAGTGAAGACAGATGAATCAATAATGAGAAACACTCCTTCCTATGGAGCTGAAAACTGGCATGGAGAGGGGGACTAGAAACACTCTGTGGAGTGTGACATGCCCAAGGTGTGTGACAGGTCAGAAACGGAGTGTAGAACAGCTCTGCTCAAGAGAGGACAGATTGGATGTCCAAGTGAAATTCCCAAACTTGAGGAGCAATTAAGGCAGAGAGAAGACAGTCCACCAAGAAAAAACCGGGAATTTAGGCCATAGTTTACACTGATCCAGGCTGTTCTTAGGAGCTGTGGTTTGATCCTGGCTACAAAGCCACTTAATAAGATTCCGGGCCATGTCGCAGGAGGTAATTCGGCTGGGCAGCAGCGTGCCAGGCCGCCCTCTTTGGCTCAGAGCCCTCCTCCTCGGAGAATTCCCCTCCACGGACCCGGCTGGATGTGCTCCCCCCCTCCCCACCCTCACACACACACGTATCACCTGCAACACACTGAACACCATGGGATGGTGGAGTTACATGGCGTGGAGAAACCAAACAGCCAAAGGATCGAGGGTGTTTGGTCCATGTGGACATTCAAGCCTTGGCTGTGGCTTACTTGGGGAAGGGAAGGAGAAGGCGGTGTGAGAGTGGCCAGGAGTGTCTGTATCCAAGGCAGGGCTCTGCGCTGCTCCCACTGCCCACCCAGAGAATCCCCCCGGGCAGCTGGAAGGAAGGGGATGGCTGGGAGCGCTCCGAGGTGTCCCCCGGGCTCGGGGCAGCCCCAGCATCGCGGCGCTTGCGGCTCGGGAAGCCCATTGACACAGCGAGGGGAGACGAGCAGGAGAGGCTCCCCCAGCGCGGGGCAGCGCTTCCCGGGCCGGGGAATGAATGGGAGCGGCGCGGGGAGGGCCGGGCCGGGGGAGCCGGAGCTCCACCGCTAATGAAAATCGGAAACCGATTGAACAGCACAAGGTGCCCAGGCAGCAGGTTGTGGAAATGAGGAAGGGAAGGGGGGGGGAGTGTGGGGGGCTAATGGAAGCTTCTGCGAAGCGGATGTCGTATTGATTGCTGTGTGTCTATATTTATATATTATCAAGTATATAAACTTCAGCAGATGTATGGCGCATAGATAAATAAAATGCATGCTGAAAAATTAATGAAATGTACATGCAAATCCACCACCATCGATCATGCCGGCTGCCAGGACCAGAGGGCTTTTTACTTTTAGGCTTTTTCCTTCCTTTCTTTCATATGCTCTCCCTCCTTCCCCTTCTGAAAAAGAAAAAAAACAACAAGCCCCAAATTCCCCTACTTGAGAAATTCCTCATCCAGGCCTAGATGAAATGTGGCAGGATTTTGTGAGGATCTCAGTATGTCGTGTGAGTGCTGCCTGTGAGCTGTGTGGGCAGGAGGCAAAGCAGTGTGGCAGCACAGGTGAGGAGCTGGGAGCCGAGAGGGTACCTGGAAGGTGGCAGAGCCGGGTTTCACCATGAGCAGATGGCCCCTGTGAGTGTAAAGGAGTCTGGGCAGATGCAGGCTATGTGAAGAACATCGCTAAAGTGGGAGGGAACTGTTATTTTAGGGAGGTCCCCAAAGAGCTTTATGCCTCCAGTCACTCCTCTGGTGGTGGCTGCAGGAGGGTTACAGGCAAAGGTAGCAGGATAGCATGGGAAGACAAACCTGCAGCGTAAGGTTTTGGGCTGAGAGCAGCCCCTGGGAGCTTTGTCACCAAGTTCTGCAAGAGTGCCACAGTGGGAAAGGTTCCTGGGTGCTTTTTCTTCAGGGGTAGTGGATGTCTGAGGAGTTAAACATGGGAATCTCCCTTTGTGCTGGGGACTGCAGCGAGTCCTGCAGGGCTGTGGGAAGCCCTCTTGGCTCTTGGAGCTGGGAGGGCAGCTCACCCAGCTCCTCCTGACCTTAATCCTTGTCTGCCTGTGCTGCAGGTATGTCCTGTCTGCCCTTTGCAGGCTTTCCGTTGAGGTTTTCCTCACTCTGCTCCGAGAAGCAGGAAGCAGAGGACTATGCTTGGATGGTTTGACTCCCATATGTCCTTTCCTGACAGCCAAGTCCCCTCTTTCCTGGAGTGAACATTTACCACGTCCCCTCTCCTTCCCAGAGCATGTCCCCTCTCCTCATCACTTGTGCTGCAGCTGGCAGGGGCTGGCTGGGCACAGCACTAGGGCTCTGTGCAGAGCAGCCTGGTGCCCCTTGTCACCCTGGCTGGGAGCAGAAGTCAGGGCCTGAGAGGAGAGCAGTGCCAGGCTCTTGAACATCATCCCCTGCTTGGGGCAGGGCTGGTTGGCAGCCAGGCACAATCATTGTACGTCCCCTCAGAGGACTGTGAGCATCCCCTGTGAGCCCCTGGGAAGCCAAGAGGAGGGTGGCCATGGGAGGGGAGGCTGGAGCTCCTTTAGGCACCCAGCTCCCAGGGCTGCTCGGGGCAGGGGGCCGGGTATTTTTAGCCACTCTTTCTGTCGTTGCTGTTTGTTGTTCGCTGTGTCCCATTGTGAGTGGCGATGCTCCGCGCCCGCCGAGGGTCACCAAGAGTTTAATAGAGCAGCCACACAGCTCCTTGGTGCTGCAGCTGGTGACCCACTCCCAGCTTTGCTGCAGGCTCTGCCATACCCATCCCACTGCCCCAGAGCAGAGCCGGCGGGGCACAGGGCTGGGGGTCTGGGCACGAGTGGGGTTTGCTCTGCATGTGTTGGGCAGGGTGATCTTTTGGGATGTCTGAGCAGCAGTTGGGCACTAGTGCCCTCTTTTACCTGCTGCTGTTTCTTAGCAGTGTCACATGCTTTCTCTTGCTGCCTTTAGCCTCTGATTTCAGCACTTGGTTTGACCTGCTTTTCGGGGTGTGCTCCGAACAGAAACTGCGGGTGAGAACCCGTCAGAGATCGCCTTCCTCTCCCCGTCCAGTGTCAGGTCAGGCTGTGCCACTCCTCCAGGCAGAAACTCTGCCAGGAATGGATTTCCTCAGTTTGGCAGACCACATTTCATGTTGTTGCCGTGAACCAGGCGAGAAATTAGAGGTTAGGGCTGTGTTAGAGCCCGGGCAGCTGCAGCACGACTGCAGGGGTGTAAGATGGCATGTGGTGACCTGCACCAAGGGAACTGGGCTGGCCTCGAGGCTTCTTTGCTGGGCTCAAAGATCACGAGCAGTGCTGGTGTGAGCCGGCCCCTCGTGTGGGGGTGTGAGGGCAGGCAGCCCACGCGTGCACAGCTCGGTTCCCCGGCGTGGAGCCGCGGTGCCGGGGCGGGACGGGAGCTCAGCTCCGCGGTGCGTGGGCCTGGCTCCTCTCCCCGCTTCCTCCTGCAGCCGCGGGGGGAAACTGAGGGAGAGTTCAGATGACAATTAAAAAGCCGAAGAAAACCCCACAGAAGATGAGCAGCAAGGCAGTGCGTTTTTTTTCTCTGACACTTTTTCATTCCCCCCCTACTCCGTCTTCCTCCCGGTGTTTCCAGGAGACTCTCTCGGCGGCTCAGAAAGCTGCGTAGGCCCATGGCGGCTCAACCTTTCCCTCTCCCCGAGCCCCGGTCTAATCAACCCCTATAATTTATGCAGAAAATATGATTTATATTTAATTTCACCACACTTGCATTGTTAATTTGAGATGTAATTAACCCGTCGCTATGACAACTAATTTCGTGATGCCGTAAATTACCGCCGTCTTTTCATCAAAATTCAGTTACTTTGGCTCCTGTGTGCAATGTACTGATGCAATTAGGTTGCTAAGGGCAACCCAAAAGTGTTCAATTTCTTTTGTGTATCTGCAGTGGGGTAGAAGCTCTGGTGTGTTATCCCAAAGTCCTGTTTTCTTTGGTAAAGAGCAGGGCAGACGAGTCCATGGAGGAATGTGCGTGAGGGAGACGGAGCGGAAGAGTGTCCTGCGCTGGGGTTTCCCTGCGCGAGCCTCTCCACCTCTCCCTGTGTTTGTTTCTCTAATTGTTTTAAAAGAGCCGGGCTCCTGGTCACGCATGACCCTGTTTGTCTTAAGCCAGCGCTCTCTGTCTTCTCCCTTCCTCTCTCCCAGGCTTTCCTCCTCGATGGTTTGGGGAGAAACCGGGCAGTGAGGGAAGGCTTTCCCTGCTGCTTTCATCCTAAACACCAGCACCGCGCCTCAGTCCTTCCCTAAGAGTTTGTGTCCCTCTGAATTTGTGTGTGTGCGCAGAGAGAACTTGTTTATATAGATCTCCCCCCCCTTCTTTATTTAAAACAAAAACCCTCTGTGTTGCTTTTGTCACGTTAATTCCCATTTTGCCAACACCAGGGGCCCAGGCAGACGAGTTACCAAGGAACACAAAATTTTAATTAGTGTATTTTAATCATTCAGGCTTTCCGAGCTAATCCACATACCCTAGAGAATTCCCGAGATGCAGCACTGCTCTGCTTTACCATTTATTGTTGAGTCTATTATAATTACTGTTAGCAGGTGGGGACTGGGAGATGTTTATTATGAGTTTTTCATCTTTAGTATAATTACCGAAAAAAACAAAATAAAAAGATGTCGGTGCATTTTGTTTTCCTAGAGGTTTTTTTTTTTTTTGAGGGGGGTATTTTTCCCGTCCCTTCCAGGCAGGTGCTCACCAATTAGTGCCTTTTTCTCTGTTTTTATTTATTTTGTTGATCACTGAGTCACCTTTACTTTTTCAAGATGGAAGTAGAAGCCAGTGGCTCATGGATGGAGTGAGGTTACCTAATTTAGGGCAGGAGATTAAGCCAGGACAGAACTAGACACGCTCTGGATCCCACTGTGGGTGGGTAGAGTGTGCTCAGGAGGGATGTCTCCATTTGGGGCGAGTTTGTTTGTGTTTTCTCTGCTTTGCTGCCGTTTCTCAAACAGTACAGTTTCATCAGCGAGATTGACAGGAGTCAGGAGCAGGTAGGAAAACGTGCCTGCGTGCAGGTGTGTGCACAACTGCCCCTGCTGCGTGTGCACAAGTGTGGGTGGGCACCTTGGAATGTGTTTCTGAAGGATTCAGTCATGGTTCCAGGGGTGTGCAGAACCCTTGTGTGAGCAGAGTGTGGTGAGGTGCTAAATCTCGGGTATTCAGGGAGTGTTCAGTGTGGAGAAGGAAGGAGGGTCGTTCCCTGAGCTCTGAAGTAGGATACTTTCATCAAGTGAGCCTTTTATTCATCCTGGCCACCGCAGACAAAAACTACCACTGCCTTTTGAAGCTCCACTTTGCTGTGTGATCCTTGTAAAGGCTCTGGCCTCTTGTTTTGCAGCTGTAGCTTGTAGCAGGGTGGGGAGTGTCTGTGCCTGTCCTCCAAGCTGGGGTCCAGCTTCCAGGCAGGCAGGTACCTTCTCCAGGTACAAATGCCTGGGCAGGGAGCGAGGGGGGATGCACAGGCTGCAGGCAGTGCTGCTCCCACCTCTCTGTGGTGGCCTGATGAAAGTTGGGAAAGGTGAGTCAGTCTGAGAGCATTAGTTCCCTATTACATGCCATGACATCAGGTACCATCTTTAATTTTATAGTCCATGGAGTTCTCTAGGTTCCCTCTCTAGGTTCCAACAGACTCTCATATCCCTAAGCAAAACCCCTTTAGAGAGGCCGAGTTTCAGCTGCTTCCACCTCTGCATGGTGACTTCTGCCTCGTTCCACGTCTGCTCTCATGTCATTTGAGGAATAGGGCTGTTTCAGACCATCCAAAAGCTAATGGGGCCTCCCTCTCCTCTGTTCTGCTGGCTCCATGGGCTGAATTTCTCTGGACTGAGAATGCTTAATTGAGAGCTCAGAGGGAGTTTACAGCTAGGTGTGTTTTTAAGCCTCTCCTTTATCCCTATCGAAGTCTGCAGTTAGGAATCCCCAAACCAAATTCTCATCTTCAGGGGCTTCTCTGGGAAAATTGCATGCTGATTCTGGACTGCTCTGGTCAGGGACATCCCAGATCCGTACTGTGCATTCACCGCTTCTTCCCACCTCACAGCTGAATCAGAGAAATGAGCCCTTTCTCCACCTTGCACTTTAAAGGCTGAGTGCAAACATTTTCTTCTCCTTGATGACGATTTTCAAGTTTTCCTGGAAAATTCCACATCTCTGCACGAGGCCAAGGCTCTGGCTGGGGTGAGACCAAGCAGGATTAATTAATAAAGCTCAGTAGCTTACACAGGAACTCTGTAATATAATTATAGCTTCTGTAAGAGAAGGCCCTGGAGTCGGAGAGGTCTGTGAGAATCGCACGGGGTTGGGAAGAGTGTCCTTTGAGCCCTGCACATTTCCCTGCACCCCTGGCCTGTCCTTCCCCTTGCTTTCCAGTTCAGAAGGAGTTTCTGTGCCCCAGAGTGCCCAAGTGCCCTTTGAACTGGCTGTTCTTGCTGCCAGCTTGCCCCTGAAACTGCTCCTGGGGCTCTCCCCACTGAGAGGGTCATCTGCTCCCGAGCTCAGACCTGCTGGCTTTGGGAGCCTGTGTTCATTCCAGCTTCGGCACAGCCCCAGCCAGGGTCTGGCTGTCGGCAGGACAGCTCTTGGGAGCTGAAGGGATCTCCCACTCCTCCTCCTTTGCCTGCTTTCTCCCTTCCAGCCGTTTGAACTGCCTTCCTCCTGCTCCAGAGCAGCTCCCAGGAAAACTCTTTGTGTCCCCTCCTGCATCTTCCCACATCCTTCCAAGGCTCCTCCATCCTGGGCAGCACCGGCCTTGGGCGAGACAAGTGCCCGGAACGCGCTCCATTGAAACTTCCATGGGCAGCTGGGGACGGAGCCATCCCCAGGGATGCAGCGCTGTGAGCCCGGGCTGCGGGGGGAGGCTTTTCTTCTGATTCCTCCAAACTTTCCCAGCCCGGCCGCGGCTCTACAAAGAGGCCCTGGCCCCGTGCGCGGGGCCTTCCGCACGGAGGGGTCTCGCCAGCTCCTCTTTATTGAGTCTTCAAGCGCTGGCAGGACACTCCATTAAAAAGCCATTCGCTTTTGTGTCCCCAGGCCCCCAGCCGGCTCCCGCTCATGTGACACTGGCCACAGTTGTAAAACAACAACACAAATAGCTGGCAACTACTGAGGGTTTTTTCAAACCAAGGTCGTCATAGCAACTTTCCCCAGTCAATCACCGGCGAGGCAGCCTGCGAGGGGTGCTCTGAGTGGCAGGGCAGCCCCGCTGCCGAGGAGCCCCGAGCAGGGAGCTCTCAGGGATCCCTGTCACTGAGACTCATCAGCCAGCTCGAATGCTTCCCGCGTTAGCAAAATGCAGGCGCCTTCGCCGCGCAGGGCTGCTACGGGAACGGGAGCAGGCCAGTCCTCCATCCCAGAACTTCCCTGAGCCTGGACCCGGGCTGCAGGGTCCCCCTTCCCGCTGGCAGGGTGCCATAGGGAGAATCCCTCAGCACCCGGCATCGTGCCAAAGGGGGCATCCAGCCCTCCCCCCCAGTTTGGCACAGTGCCAAGGGGGGCATCTGAATCCCCCCCACGCCTGGCACGGTGCCGAGGGGCATCTGAGTCCCTCTGCCCGTGGCGCTGTGCCCGGTGGATCCGAACGTGGCACGTTGTCCTTGCGTGTGGCTCCGAGCCAGGTTTGATCAGCACTATCAGCCACTGCCGTGTCTTGCAGGATGTAGGACCAGGAAGTGACTTGGCGCTCCTGTGAACTCCTGGGCTTGCAGGGAGGTGGGTGAATCCCACAGGTTCTTGCACAAGCGAAGGAGGTGGTGTGGCTGGGAAGAGACAGCTCTGCTTAGCAATCGAGCTGGAGGTCACAGCTTGTGGCACGGGGCAAGGGCCGAGTTAGGGGAGCAGGATGGACCCCCCCACCATGGCCTGGGGTCCAGCTGCCACTGGGAGCAACCAGAGGGAGCATCTCCACTGCTGCTCCCATCCCTTGCCCCTTCCTTCCTCCCTGGTGGGTCTGCAGGACCCACCAGGTGTCGGTGCCTCCCCTGTCATCCCTTCTGGTCTTTGGAGCACCTCAGTGCTGCTGGGCTGCTTTTATGACTTTGTTGCCTTTCCCCATACATCCTGAACTCTTCCCAAGTCTTGTGAGACAACAGCCTGGGCACAGCCCAAAGCCTGTACCCAGGCAGTGCATGCCACCAGTCTTGGCTGGACTGCTCCCACCTGAGCAGGTGCCCATGGCTTGTGCTCCAGAAGATGGTGCTTGCTGTCACTTCTGTCCCATGGCAGAGTTTCTGAGCAGAGCAGACCTTGGGCTGCCGTTGTTGTCTTCACATCTCTCTGCTTGAGGTTCCCTGGCTGCCTCGAGTGACTCCTGGAGGGGAGGAATGTTAAAAATCCGCTCTTGTAGTAAGTTGGCACCATATCCAGCCACCGTCTGCTCTGTGCCAGAGCTTAGTAAAATGTTGGCGAGGCTGCTGCTCCGTACTCAGGCCCCCCCTTCCCCTTTTGTCTCGGTTGGTTTGGCAATTGCACGGTGGTAACACAGCTCAGGGTGGCACAGGGGCTTTGCTGCCCATATGCAGCTGGAAAGTGGAAAGGGATTTCCAGGCAGAGCAAATGATAAAGGGAAATGAGATGTGAGGGTCTGTGGCAGCAAGCCAGGGGCATGCCAGGCGTTTTGCTAACCCTGGCACCTTGGCTGTGGCTGGGGAGAGGCTGAGGGTGGATGTGCCCCATCCAGCCTCCGGAGAAGGTGCCGGGGGCGTGTTGCTCCACGGGTGGCCGGTCCCTTGGCTGCTGCTGGAGCCGGGATCTGAGGGGGCTCGTGAAGGCTGCCAGCTCTCTGCAAATCCCGTTTGTTGGCACTGCGGTTTCAGGCACGGGAACTGTTGGCTGGGGCAGGGGAGGAGGGACGCCGGCTCCTTCACTTTGTTGCTTTGCATCTCCATCGCTCTGTCTCAGTTCTTTCATTCATTTGTTCTTAATTATTTGTTAATTTCCTTCCCTTCTTCCTCAATTTGTTCTCTCAGTTGTTTGCTCTCTCATTTGCTTTTTCTTTCTTTTGCTGTTGTTTGCCACTTAATTTCCTTCTTTCATTCCTCTCCTTTTTAGTTGTTCTCTCTCATTCCTTTTGCTTTTTTCTCTTCTTCCCTCTCCCCTCCCCTGGGCATTTTCAGTATCTCTGGCTTTTTCCTTGTGTTGTTTCTAATCCCAAGTGAGTTGCTTTCTTCAGAGAGAGACCTTGCTGTTCCATGCAGAACTCCTCGTGCCGCTGCCCCTTCCATGCAGCGCTTGGCAGAGCGTCCCTTACCTTTGGGCTTTAGACTTGGAGGGTGGCCCCAGTGAGTGAGCTGATGGGGGCTGGCATTGGGAAGGGAAGGAGGGAAGAGCACTCAGGTGTGAGGTTGGCAGAGTGCAGCTCACAGCCAGGGAGCGGCGGTGGCTGTGCTGGCTGCGGCCCCGGCAGGGGAAGGGCGTGGAGGTGGCAGGGCCGTGTCCATGATCCGCACCCGGGCCCTGGGAGCGCACGCAGGGCCGTGGGGAGGCCGTGGCTGCCGGGGTGGGCCCTGGCTGTGGGCACACCTGCACGTGCCACCTCCCACCCAGCCGCCTCCGCTTCCCGGCGGATCCTCCCGGCCGCAGGCCGTGCTCCCCACGCACCTGCCCGTGCGGAGGTGTGAGCCCACGGCCGGGCCCCGGGCCTGGGTGCTGCCCATCCTGGGGCGGCTCCCACGCGCGCCCGCCGCCCTTGGCACGCACGGCGGGCGCACATGCCCGTGCACATCTGTGCCCGCCTGTCACCGCGCACACGCCACCGCCAGCGCGGCCTCCCCAGCGCCGCTGCCATGTGCTCTCCCAGCCGCCCCGGCTGCCACGCAGTAAATTACCTCCCCCCCTGCAGCCCCCTCCCCAAAACACAGCCCGGCTAAAGCGCTGTAACATAGTAGCTGCCTGAACTCCTGATTCAAAGGTTAATATCAAAATCTGGAGCAGATTACCTAAAAATTACTTACAACACCATTAAAATTCTGAACTCTTTTTGTTGTGGCTGTAAATTAATTTAAAATGTCAGTTTTTTTGAGAAATCCAATAAGAAATTGAGCCAACGGAGCAATCTGTAAACTGTCTGGCACAGAGGAAAGTGTGTCTTTTCAATCGACAAGAAAAAATATGGGGCTTAACTGGAACCATATGGCAGCGCACTTGAGAGAAATCTGCTGAAGAGGAGGGAGGGGAGGGGGAACCCAAGCAGGCAGGAGCAGCGGGAGAGCTGGCGGCTTGTGTGGGAGAGGAGCCGGGGCCGCCCGGCACAGGGGCCGGTGAGACAGGTGCATGGAGAGGGCAGGCCCTGGGAACAGGGAGAGCTCTCGGCCCAGCTGAGCCCCCAGTGCCAAGGCATCCCCTGCAGACAGTGGTGGAGCTGTTCCCAAGGTCCCCACAGGTGCGAAGGGGCATCTTGTTTGGGAACTGGGATCTATGAGCTGTGTGTAGGGGACACTGAAGGGCTGAGCAGGGAGGACAGGTAGGAAATGAGGTGTTAAAGTGGGTTTTCTCTGGTGTCTGTGCCCGTTGCTGGCCCACCGGCGTCCTGCCACCCAGTTCCTTCAGTGCCCTCCCAGCATGGCCCCTCTGGCCGCTGTCCCCCTTGCCAGGAGGTGTGGATACCATGGATCAGGGGTGGCTCCAGCCCAAAGGCAAAGTGGGCACTGGGAGGCTGGTGGGGAAGGGCTGCAACTCCACATCCCCTGCCCCAGCCCCCTCTCCTTTGGCTCACATCCCCACAGCATTCCTCGTGCTGGTGAGAAACCCAGCTTCCCCTCTGTGTCTCCTGCCTGCCGACATGTGTTACCCATTAGGCCTTAATTTCAGAAGATTTACAACACATTAAGTAATTTGTAGGTTATTTCAACTTTAATCTGCTGAAGTCGAGAAAATCAAAATTAAATTCAAAACACACGGATCTTCAAAGTACTGGGATTGGGGACGGGAGGGGGTTGTTTACCAGCCCTTGCTTGTCTCTTCTCCCATGCCACTGCCACTGTGTCTCTTGCCCCCTCCTGCGATGCTGCCCTTCCTGCCACCTTTGCTGGTAGCAGAGGTGACAAAAGGCTTCAGGGACCTCCTGGTTTTGGGTGAGGGGTGTCAGTAATGCCTTTTGGAGGCCCTCAGACTGACTGACCACCTCCATGGCACAAGAGGGAAAGCCCTGGTCCCGACAGTGTCTGTACTGTCCGTGATCGTATCTGTCACGAGCTTGAGTGGTGGCTGCACCAGCGCTCCCTGGGCTCTGGAGACAAGGACCCTGCCTCTCTGTGCCTCACTCTGCTGTGCTGGGAAGGGCACCATGCCTTGTGGGAGTGGGTGTGCTGAAGCTGTCAGGCATTTAGGGGGAGTCTGTCAGCCCAAAGGAGCTAATACAGGTGGAGACCTGGGGCACCTGTGGTGCCAGGCCTTCCTGTGCTCCTCTGCACCCACTGGCCAAGGGCACTGGTGCAACTCTGTCCTCAGGAGAGTTCCTCTAGCTGAAAAGGGACTGCCATGGTCCCCTTCACCTATTCTTCTTCTTCCATCTGCAGGTAAGATCACAGGAACCCTGTCCACTTTGTGGATCTATGGTTGGAGATATCTCTGTGGGATTTATCCAACATTGCCATCAGCTTGCTGAGCACACCTCCTGCCCATGGTAGGATCAGATCATTGACAGCTTTCAGAACTGGTCTGAAACTAGTTTAATCATTCCTTTTAGTGATTAGAAAAGCCAGAACTGAGATCTTCCTTAAACTCTTGGGGTAGGATAATGAACTAGTTGAATCACAGAACTGGGAGTCTTTTCTGATGAACATAGGCTGTTAAGGCATTATCTTGGGGCTCAGGAGATCTAAGATTTGTCTCAGCTCTCTACTCTGCCAAGTTCTGTGTTGATCTAAAGCAAATGTCTTACCCCATTTGTGCCTCAGTTCCCTGCCTGTGCCATTGAGATAACACAGTTGGAGAGTTGTGAGGAAGGATGTGTTGGGTGTCAAACTCTGCCGTGCTGAGGGGCTGGGCCTGGGCTGGCTCCTGGAGCTCCTGGAGTGGGGTCCCCAGGTGGTCTCAGTGCCTCAGTTCCCCCATGTGTGCAGGGAAAACACTGGCTTTCTTCTCTCCCTGGACCTTGATGAATGGAAAGTGTGTGTGTCACAGCTCTGCTATTTTGCACTGATCTCTCCACCCACATCCCAGACGGTTTCCGGGTTCCCAGCCCACCAAATCCCTCAGGCATCTCTTCAGGGGCCTTTTCCTCTTCCAGCTGAGTGCCTCCTTATCCCAGAGCTGGGTGGCGGGGTGCAGCAGACATCCCATTTGGGAGCCATCCAGAGCTGCTGAAAGGATGAGCGTGCTGATGAGTTGGTTTTTGTGCGTCCCTGCATCGCAAGGGTGCTCGGCCCAGAGCTGACTCTGTTGCCTTGGCTGTCTGTGAGCCAGATCCCCTGGAAGTCAGCTTTATCAGGAAATGTGTCATTGAGTTGTACTTATGGAGACAAGCACTTTTGAGGGCGATGTCCCCAGTTCTGCTCCAGCGAGGAATCTGGAGGTGCAGGAAGTCTTCAAGCATGTTATGCTTCATCTACATCTGTAGGTTTTCCTGCTTCAGGCCTGAATACCTGGCTCTGTCCATCTCATATTCTTGCCTGTGCTGGGAAATTTTTATCAGTACCATCACAGATTTGTATTTTCTCTGAGATTACTTCACACGCCTTACACAGCTGCTCTGACCTGTTTATGGGGGTAGATGTGGGTACAGATGTGGCAAATGACTCCGTGTTTTATACAGACCACTGGGCAGCCAGCAGAGTAGTAACTTGCAGTCCCTTTTGGCCTGGCTTGGTTTTAAACCAGATGTCAAAGCATGTATGCTTTAAAACAGAAATTGTTTCTCTAGTCTCTGCAGAGTTCATCTCCTGGGTCTTCTCCTTGCAGGGAAGAAAGAAAAGGATTTGTGTAGAGCAGTGGTTTGCTAACCCTTATGAAAAGTCTTGTGTAGAAAAGGTAAAAATTAATTTTGATATATATTAGCTGGTCAAGCTAAACCCTGGAGAGCCTCTCAGATTCACACTAATAAGCTAAAACACATTAAAGCTACAACCTGCCTTATCCACACGAATCTTGTCTCTGTTGAACTGGATGTCAGAACTCCTGGTGACTTCATTAAGACCCAGATTTCACTTCAATTTTAGTGCTGTCAGGAATCTGCTGACCTGCCCTAACACCCTGAAAGTTAAATGTAATGCTTTTCCCCACTGCTCTCTCAGATACAGGTGGTGGTGTGAATTTGTGCTTTTTTGTGAGTGCTGGCCTTGGAGGGGAGCTCTGGAGATCTTCTCCCTGCACGGGAGTGCATTTGGCAGTTAGTCTGGACTGTGGGGTGAGATGTGCTTACAGCCCTTTCATCTTTCTTCCACCTCCTTCTCATGAGTGTGTAGGATTATATGGGGGCTGATGTGCTGAGTCCAGGAAATTTTTGAGAAAATTCGAGGATCCTATGTTGGAAGATGGTGCAGTGGAACATGAGCACACACTCTGACAGCCCTGGTGCCATTTAATTCAGGTTTAATGCCCTTTACCCTCTTGAGAAGATCAGCAAAAGTTCAGACTTCATGCAGGGTAAAGGAGCCTCATTGCCCTCTTCAAGCAAAGGGGAAATCAAGTCACAGGAAAAGTTAAATGAATAATTTACAGGTGTTCATGAGCCTTTGGCAGAGCAGGGAGTGGCGCTTGAGCACCCGCCTCTCAATCCTGTGCTCTGACTTCCAGATCAAACGTTCCCAGACTTCTTTCAATGGATGGGAGGCAGCTGAATAGAGAGTTGGCCTGATTGATGCCCTTTCTGTACATAATCACAGAATCTCCCTGTGGCAATTCCAGCAATTGCTTACGTGGGAGGTAATGGCAGGAAAATACTCTCAGTAGGATTTGTATGCGCTTTGTGTTTGCCTAAACCTGATCTCCTTGAAGTCCCAGAAGTTTGACTAGCCACTTCAGTGCCAGCAGCACTGACCCTGGTGCTGGGCAGTTTTGCAAATTTGTGCCTTCTCAGTTGCTTTGAAAGCAGGTGAGGAGCAGGGGAAGGAGGAGGAACCATCCACTGAAGTCAGCTCTCCATCAGGTGATATTCCAGGGCAGGTATCAAACACCCAGCAGCTGAGAACCTCGGCTTTTAACCCTCCTGCCTTCGGGATATGTCATCTCTGGTGTCCTTAAGCATCTCAGACTCTCAAATATGGTAATCTTTGGGTCTTGTGCTCACCCAAGGGTGCAGGGGAGGGGGCTGTGCTCATTTGTAGGGACAGCAGAGCCTGTGCGGTGTGGGGTGAGCAGCACAGCTTGGCCGCTCCCGCCTCTGCCGGGGGCTCTGACCAAGGCTGAGGTCTCACAGCTCACGTGGGTGTGCTCAGCAGTGCCTTTAAACCAGCTGGCCACAGCGTGGGCAGCACAGACTGTGGTACAGACTGATTGCCCAGGGCTCTGTTCAGCTTCTCTGGAAGGTTTTGCAGCCCTTGTAGAGCTGGGGCTGCTCAGCCTGAGGTACCCAAGAAAGCTGCAGTGCAGACACAGCCTTGATGACTTGCTGTGCCCTTTCACATCCTCTCCCTCACCCTGACCTCTGTGCCTTGTGCTCTGGTGGGTAAGGAGATGTAGGACTGCTGTAAACAGTCATGGAGTTTGTATGGCTGAGACTGGGATAGGTAATTTGTCCAGTGCAATATCTGAGGGCACATGGGAAAGTTTGGGTGTGCTCATTCCCAGTCTGACGGTGTTTGGTTCTGTGTCTTTGGATCAAAACCACTTCCTGGTTGAACTGCTGAGTTCGAATGAGTTATGGGAGTGGAGAATGCGATCCAGGCGTGCTGAGCTGGGCAGTGGTGGTGAGATCCCAGTTTGGTACAACATCTCTGGGCACCGCTCCTTCAAAGTACAAAGCAGTGTGATGTTACAGTGCAAAGGGAACGGCAGACCCACACTGGTAACTCCCGAGGCTTTTGGGGGATAACAGGATAAAAGCCTAGAAGGGGTCATGAAAAGCTGCTTCTGAGCGTGTGTACGAGTGGGGTGGGGAGGGATGGGAGCTGCAGAGGGTGGGCATACAGCGGGAAGGAGGCCCCGGCTCATCCGAGCGTGCCAGGCAGGTAGCTGGTTGCCCTGTTTCTCCTTGGTGTCTGCTAGTCTCCGAGTCCTGGTTCACAGCTCCCTGCAAGCCAGGGATGGAGGAGATCCTATGAAAATGATGATATGTGACAATCAGTCACAGCAATTAGTGTTTTGGTTAACAGGCCTTTTTTGTTTTCTCTCACCCAGACAGAATGTCACAAATAAATCCTCGCCTGCATTTGCATATTAATTGGATCGGAGACGTCAAGCATCTTTCATTAAAGAAAATGATCTGCA
This sequence comes from Platyrinchus mystaceus, assembly GCA_035041135.1. Lineage (NCBI taxonomy): Eukaryota > Metazoa > Chordata > Aves > Passeriformes > Tyrannidae > Platyrinchus > Platyrinchus mystaceus. The sequence continues at coordinate 7,165,428 of JAWWLV010000061.1, read as the reverse complement.
TATTTGGAGACATAAAATAGTTATTTTGATGGGTTTTTTTCATAAGATCAGGGGGTGGGGGAGGAAGGTGATGGGAGCAGTGGAAATTGAGGTAGAGCAAAGACAGAGAAAGCAGCTTTTGTGGTTAACCCCTTGTGGCCCAGAGCTAGCTGGTGCCCAAAGCTAAAATAATAATATAAATAAATAAATGACGTGTCTCAGAGCAGCTCGCAGAGCACTGCACCAGTGTCACCATAGCTTTGTTCTTGGGGCCACGGGCATGCTGGGGAGCACTTCCTAAATGTCTTCCCCTGCCTAGCCTGTCCATCTGCAGAGTTGGGTTGTCACAGGGCCCTCCTTGTCACCTCTCTTGGATGAGAGCACTCTGGCCATCCTGATGGCTGCTCCTCCCTGGCCGGGGCAGTGCCAGGCCTTTGGGATGGCAAGGCTGTGGGTGACCTCAGTGCCCAAAGCAAGCAGTGGCTACAGGAGAGCCACTGAGTGCCTGGGGGAACACCGTGGTCACCAGGGAGGGAGATCCTTGTGCTCAGGTGTTGCTGCCCTTGCCTCCAGCTCAGGCGAGGGAGGTGCCAGAGGGCTGGAATGGGTGTTAACTCCCCAGCTGGGACCTTCTTCTTCTCTACTTCTATGGTCTCCTCTGACTTGAGGCAGGGATAAAATTTTCCCCAATCCAAATCTGTGGTAGTGTTCCCTCTTTATCTCCTGGGTTTCTACCCCTGCCCCAGACTTTGGCACTTTTTTCCCTGGTGTTGGCAGCAGCACTGCCCACAGCCCAGGGCGGGATGTAAGGAACCTGACCCTCCACTTTGGAAACGGACTGGGGGATTTCTGTAGGCAGCATGCAGTGGCTTGAGATGGATTTTGGCCAGGACACTGAGGTTAGCACTGCAGTGGGATCCAAGGGTACATTCACATGAATGGAAATGATCGTGTTATGGCAGATTAGCAAGTTGCCGCTTGCTGGCTGTGCTGCGGTGTGGGACCGCGGGCACGCTCCCTGCCTGCTGCAAATTCCAGGGAAAATGCACTCACTTGAAACCAGTGCAAACATGGGTTCTCCTCTGCAAGTCACCATGGCATGGTGAGTGCCCTTGTCCTCCTGCTCACACGGAGATCTCCTTCCCTTGAGCCTCGTCCTGTCCTCACCCACCACTCTGGTGATGAGGACCGAGACCTCTCCAGGCTCATTTCACTGAGGTGTCCCCAAAGACAAGCTGCTCCCAGGCAGCAGGTGTGGCAGCAGCTTTGGTTCTGCAGGTTCTCAATCCCTTTCTCTTCAGAGCTGCCCTCAGGAGTCTCAGCTGAGCATTGCAGAGGAAGGCAAGCTTGGGTTTCCCTGCCCGGTGCTGCGGGTGACAGGAGCTGGCAGCCTCTCCAGGCACAGCAGAAAGTGGCCTCTGGCCCGAGGGACGCTTGGAGAGGAGCCCGTGGAAGGCTCCCTGCCATTCCTGGGCAGTGGGTTGGGTGGCACAGCTCTAACTCCCCACAGGAATGCTGCCTGGGGTTGGGTCAGGGAGGAGGTGAGAGGGCCGGACACGTTTGCAATCATGGCATATTGTCTGTGGCACACTTTGCTTGATTCTTCCTTTAAAAGTTAATCCAAGTCTGAAGGACCCCTGAAGACATCTGCTGGGGCCAGCTTTGAGGAATTCCACTCCTGTGCTCTAGAAAACAGGGATTTGGTTCAGAAAGCCCACCTCTGGTCTGAGCATGGAGCTCACCTTGGTACGGCCTGGCATGAGCAGATCTCTCTGAGGCCACGTTTTCTTGGGAGAATTCCCCCATATAGCAAACACAGTCATGAAGCTGAGAAAATAAGAGCAAAGCAGAGGCTCTGGTTAGACAAGTACTCCAGAGCTGTCAGTAATGGAGTGTGGGGGCTGCTGGGGTAGGTTTAAGGAAATCAGCTGGGAATAGATGAGAGATAATTTGCCTTATCAGAGTGCAAGGAGCAGGTCTCTCAGGGCCTCGGAAATGACTGCCAGAAGGTGGGGAAGACAGTGCAACCCAGAGCATGTGAGTGCTGGTTTGGGGACCCAGCTTCTCCTCTTGGCTCTGCCATGACCCATCTAACCTTAGCAAGTCATCAAGAGATGAAATCATCTCTCTCAGCCTTGATTTCCCTTTGCCTGCCTGTGATGTTGTAGCCCAGCTGCCTGAGGGCAGGGACTGTCTCACCCTCAGCATTCACCTGATGCACGAGGGGTCGGGCATAGTGGAGCGGCCATAAGGGGGGGTGTGAGGTTGCCTTCCCCCCGTGCTTGGAATCTCCACAGGAAAGGCTTTGGCACACTATAAAATCTTCAGGGCACTCTCTTCAGCAGAAAGATTCAGCTCCTGGCTCCAGAGAGCTCTGTCCCAGAGCAAGGGGCTGTGTTTCACCCCCCTGTACTGCCTCGTTCCGCAGAAAAGCCTGTAATTAGCCATGGTTCCTCTCTTCACCCCACACATCAAGGCATGTTGCTGGGTTTTTTTCAGAATCCTGATCCTAAGAAGCCATCAGTATCCAGGGAACTTTATCACACACACTCGAAATAACCCAGAAAGCTGCCAGCCCCATATTAGGGAATGAATCCCTGTCGGAAAGTAAAGTGAATGCAAAATTTATTGACAGGCTACTGTGACTGCAGGCAGTTTGTGACCCAGCCCCCTCCTTTACCTCCACCCCTCCCCATGAACAACAACCCACAAACCCTCTTCAGTCCTACAGCCTTTATATTTAGCATGTCTGGGTCCCTTGTCTCAGCTCCCAGCACTCACAGCGCACGTGAGACCCTTCCCAGGGGAACAAAATCCAAACTAAGGGCAAGGAGGTCAGCACAGTGTCCTCCCCCTCTGCCCCACATCCAGCCCTCTCCATGCTCTCCAGTAGCTCAGTACAAAAGCACATTCTTCATGGGGGAAAAAACCCAACAAAAACACCAAAACCCCCAACACCTGTCAAGCCTAAAAATTCATTTCCTGAGCCCAAACTGTGGCAGAGTGTCGCTGTTCTCGGTGACAAGTGCAAGGCAGGACGAGTGAGTGGTTGGAGCAGGAGGTGCAGGGGAATGAGCTCCTCCTCAGCTCTGCCAAGGACGGGGCTATCTCAGTCAATCATGTTAATCTCCAGTGACTAAGTCTCCCCACTTGTAAATCTCTACCATCACTGCAGCCTCCAAAAGCCTTTCATGTCTGCTGGAGAGTTTCCTGGAGAGGTTCATGGAGCTTCTGTTGGAGTGTAAAATTCTGCTTGAAGCAGGCATTTGGGATACTTGCTTGTGACTTTTTAACAAAAGGATTTGTTTATGAGTTTTGTGCTGCTCTTCCTTATGAGGAGCGATAGGCATTCAGGAATATCATCCGTGAGATAGCACGGGCTTAGGCGTGAGTTGCTGCAGAGATGTGAAATGTCACTGTACTATATATGTATTAGGTTCTAGAGAAAAGAGGGGAAGTGTAGGATGTGCTTTAGCACTTGCATTGCACATGGGAGTTTTTCCCTTGCAGCTTTCATGGGTGACAGGTAACTCCAGTGTCGTGCTGCACAGAGCACAGGAGGGTTCAGTGTCAGACTGTGGCCACCAAGGGTGAGCTCTGAGGGCCGGGTTGGTCTGTGAGAGCCGTGTCTCTCTGAGCAGAGGAGGGTTGGGTGGTTTGTGGCACACTCAGCCCAGAGGATGGGAACTGCAGACTGTCTCTTGCAGCGCCTGCTGTCCTTCAGCAGTCGGCCGGCACCATCCGTCACACCCAGACACCATCAGGAAATGATTCCCAATCAATTATAATTGCTCTTCACCTACTTCCTGTGTAAATCACTGATGTTTCACTGCAGATGCCAATGAAACAGGGGAGTCTCTTCCCTCAACTTTCTGCGTGTGTCTCAGGCCCACCCACTGAGTTCCTTGGGATGGCCCTGCCATGCTGGGAAACAGCAGGTGATTGGGATTTAAAAGCATCGGCATGCTTTATTGCCTCTGGAAGCAAGGGACGGATGGGAGGAGGATGCTGTGTGCTCTCCACATCTCTGGGATCTGTTGGCAGGTGGGGAGGGGGCTGGAGGCAGAGCCCACACTCCAGCATTCAGCTGCTGGCAGAGGGTTTGTGCAGAGGCATTGGAAGCAGAGATCTCATTAACACTGGATTAGGTCCTAAAACAGCCTTTCCCGATGGGATCCTGGGTGGAGTATACCAGACAGGTGTTCTCACTTTTTTATTCATTCTTTTTCTCCTTCCTCCCTTTCCTGGTTTCTTCTTCTTCTTCTTCACCTCCTCCAGGCTTGTTTGTTTGCTTAGCAAGGAGAGGGGCTGGTGCTCAGAGCTGGATTTGAAGCCGAGTCTGAGACGTGCTAAGGCAGGAGGGACCCAATGCCCTTCGATTTTTCTCATGGTATCAGAACACTGTGAGCTCTCCTGTTGAAATCCCAGCAGCGTGTAAGACGGGATGAAACACCTTTGGGGAAGGGAAGGTCAGAGCCTGAAATATCCTTCTGGGTTAGGGGTGTGTGGCTGTGGGTGTGTGGTGGTGGGGAGCGCGCCGGGGCAGGCGCGGGCGGGCGGCTGCAGCGACTTCCCGGCGGATGATTATTTTATGGAGTCCTCAGAAGTCCAAAGTTATGTGTGTTTGTTAAGCGCCGTAACGCTGAGTTTATTTAATGTGGTTTTAACTGCCGCACGCTTTTATAAATCAAAATAATTAAAAATAATAAATTTGAAGGTTAAACAACAGCCTGTGCTGTGGCGAAGAGGAGGGAGAGTGTCTGCGGGCTGTGTTTGCGGGGAGGGAAGCAGGAGTTCCCAGCAGCTCACACCGCCCAGGGGACGGGGGCAGGTTCCAGGCTGGTGCAGCAGGGAAAAGGCAGTGCCAAAGTCCACGCTGTGGCACGGCCGTATCTTTTCACACCCTGTCAAGGCCACCGTGAGGAAAAGCACATCCAAGGGGCAATGGCAGCCCCAGTTGTGTCTTTGTGACAGCCCCAGATCGCTGGTTCTCTTCCCCTTCCCCTGGTTTAAAAGCACCTACGGACACTTGGGTTTGCCGTCCTCCTCATAGGATTTTCCGGCTATCGATATTCTTGTTGTTGCAGGGCATTTCTATTGATGCCACATCTCAGCCTGCATTATTTACACAGAGCTATCGAATCTGTCCCAGTATTCAGGACAGCCTGACAGAACCCAGCCTCCCTCTTTAAAGGTTAAACAAGCTGGGTCTCCTCACAACGTGGGCTTGGGAAACACAGGGATCCAACAGCCACCTCCCCCGCTCCCCCCCTTTCATTTTAGCTTGGAAAGGTTACCCTGAGGCGCCTGGGACTGGGAAGTGGAGGGTGCTGGAGAGTGTGTGTGTCTCTTTAAATGCTCTTTGTGTCAGCGTGATAAGGAATTTGATGGCTTTATCAGAAATACCAAAGCTTTATTTAGCAGGGTGAGGCGAGCGCCACTCGGCTCCACACAATCTGCTGATAAATTGGAAAAAAAAAAAAAAAAAGGAAAAAAAAACAGGCAGTGGGGGGAGGAAAGTCTAAACTTTCCCTGATTGCATTTGGGCATGGCCCAGCTTCCAGGGGACATGGAGCTGGACACATTCCCTACCTGACCACAGCCACTGTGGATCGTGAGGCCAGGTGTGTATTAATGTCCTTACTTGAGACCAGAGCCCTTGTAAAGGTCTGTGACAGCCTGGATTGCTAATCCAGCTGCAGGAGGACAGGTGGACATCCAAGGGGCATGTCCTCCACCCTTGGACCTTGCTGTCCTCCCAGGGTCCCACTGGGCTTTGAGAAGATGTGTGCCAGTGCTCATTCCAGTGCTCCTACTGGTGGGCACACCTCGGAGAGGGAGTAGATGAGGTTGGGGAGCTGTTTTGGATGAGCTGCTGCTCTCTACAGCAGAGATACATAATCTGATTTACCTATTGCAGACCCCGGTATCATGGGGACCTCCTGCAGTGAGGACAAAGCCCAGTCACAGGATTCTTCCCTCAGTCTGCTGTTGGTGGGTTTAGTTCTGAGTGAGGAGCCTGGGATCATGACCCTGTCCTGCCAGCACTGTGTAATGCTTGTTCTGCTTTGCTTCTAAATAGGCTAAACCTTGATTTGGTGGTTAAATCACAGAACTGGGAGTCAAGCCTCCTGGTCTCCAGCCACAGCTCTTCCACCAACTCCCCTGTGGAAACCTGCTGCCTTCTCCTTGCCCCTGTGGAAGCACTCCATGCACAGGAGCAGAGCAGCACCCAGGTTTGCAGCAGAGCAAGGAGTGTGCAGGGTTTTCCAAAGGATGCCCATTGCCGTGGCTCCACCAAGGTTGAAGGAGCCGTGCTGCCTTACTGAAACAAGGCTGGCCCCGTGGTTCTGCAGCACTCTGAGATCCGGGCTGGCAGTGCTCGAGACAGAGCCAGTGTTTCTTCTGGTCCGTGTTTATCATTAACACATGACATTGATTATATATCGTTGCCATGTTCTGTTGTTCATCGCGTGCCTGCACGCAGGCCACACACATTGTGACAGCTCTGGTCCCTTCCTGATCTCGTGCCTCCACACCTTTTCTTTCCATCTTTCTGTTCATTCTTACTCCTCCTCTTTCCTTTCTCTCTTTCTTTTGATTTTTCCTCTCTCCTCGGCTTGCACGCACGCACACACACAAACACATACACACACAAAGCCCCTTCACAGTTGGATCATCTGTTCTTGGCTCTCGCCCACATCTCTTTTTGATGTGGTTTCTGGAGGGTTTGGGCCAAGTCCCCCATTTCTCTCTCTGACATCAGGAAGCCTGCTGCAGCCTCTGATTCCAGCCGGATCTGGTTAACTGTCTTAGGAAACCTTGCCACCTACCAGAGTAAGGCTGGTGCTGTAAGCCTGGCCGGAAAGGAGAGCGAGGCTTGAGCTGCGCTGACTTAACAGCCTCATGTTCTGGACAGTTACTCGTGATTTACTGATGTGCCCAAGCACAAAACAAGGTCCTGAGTTGATGCAGCACGAGTGTCTGGAGGCTGTGGAGCTGCTCCTTCAGAAGATGTTTCCCTTGTTGGGGTTGTGTGGTGCTTCCCCCCACAAAGCTGAGAGGGGCAGCGCCCGGAGCTCCAGGCAGGGCTTTGGCTTTCAGCTCCCATTTTGGGGCCATTTAGTCTAGACCAAGCATATTTAGTCTTGGTCTCAGCCTGGGGCATCTTTTGACTTGCTTGAAGCCCTGTCTGGTGCATCACTGTCCCTCTAGTTGCTGTTTGCTTGAGCACCATGTCAGAGAGAACCGCGGTGCCCAGAGGCGATTCCTCCGCCCTTGGGAGGCAGCGTAAAGATGGTGTAACTGTGAGAGGATGAGTAGACAAGTTTAAAAGAGGCTTAGCAGCACTGGGTTTAAATGGCCCCTCTTCTCTGGGAGGTTTCAAAGCTCCGCGGTCACTTTTGGGAGGAGGGGCTGTGCCGAGTGCTCCCTGTGCGATGTGTCTGTGCGGAGCGGCTGCAGCGCCGCTGGCTGCGCTCAGAAGTGCGGTGGAGTCCCCTGGGGGCTGCTGGGAATAGTTGTGCTTTCGGCACGGAGCGGGTGGATGGGACAAGGGGACAGAGGCAGGGACAAAGCCTTGCTCTTCTCAACACCCTGCTCGTGAACTCGTGCTCAAGGTGCCCTCGTGGCTCGACTCAAATCCTGTTAAGTCGGCAGCAAAACTTTCACCAGGCTCAGTAAAGAGCAAACATTTTCAGTCAGGTCACTTCCAGGGCCAGGAATGGGGTTAGGGGAGAAATACCTGAGCGACAGTTTGCTTTAGCAGTATGGGGAGGGAAGTGAGAGTAGATTGCTTTGGGCATGGGTAATGGGGCATGGAGACCTCGCTGACTCAGCCAGCACCGCGAACTCTGTCCTGGGCACTCAAGCTGCGGCTGCTTGTCCTCCTGTCTGAAATGAGCCCATCATCTCAGCCTGCTCCCCAGCAGGCTCATGTCCCCTGCCACAAAGCATCTTTCCATGTGGCACTAACTGGCCACACCGGCCTGGAGCTGGGGCCAGAGGGGCTCTGCAGCCTGGACCCCTTCGGCTTCTCTTGCAGCTCAGTGATGAGGTGGGGACAGTTTGCCCCATGGCTGCCCACACAGCTCCACATGCAAACTTTGCTGGTGATCCTGAGCTAAATTTGTTCCTTTCTAAAAGGAAAATTTGTATAGAATGAGCTAAAAGGCCTCGGGCTCCCCCAGTGTGGGCCTGGGGTGCTGGGACAGCACAGCTCCTCCCTGAAGCTGGCTAATAGAAATCAGTCCTGATTAGGATTAGTCCAGCCAGCACTGAGCTGGCAGGCTGATAATCTAATAAAAATTCCCAGGATTGGTTTACTCTGGGGAGGATTTGCGCTGGACGCGGGAGGAGCAGGATTAGCCCAGCTGTGTTAGGGAAGGGAGGGCAGCCCAGGGTGGGCAGGGAGGCTGCCGAGAGGGTGGGGGGAGCGAGACGGACAGCAAGAGTAAGTGGAAGTGACAGGGTCAGACCAGGCCTTTGTCCTACAGCCTGATTAGAGAGTCTGCCCCCAGTTTCTTACACTTTGGGATGTTGTCGGACAAACTGGAGCTTAAATCTGTCAGAGCGCAGTAGAGATTGGAGTTGACATCCCAGGAACATATTCCTTGCTGTGCAGAAATCCAGTCCTGCTGGGAAAATGTGCAATGCCCATCCCAGCCCCCTCTGAGCTGGAGGAGATGAGCTCAACTTCTTCTTCAGCTGTGTTGGGTGGTTGAGGCTGAGCAGCTGAGAGGTTTGTCCAGAAGTTGGTGTGAGTGGTCCATGTCCAGCTCCAGACTGGTCTCTCCAGCTTCATCCCTTGATGGAGAAGTAGTCCTGGGAGCCAGTTAGTTGTTCTCTTGGAATCACCAGGCTTTGCAAAGGCATGGTGGCAAAGGCACCCACCATGTGTGAGTGAGAACAGCAGGAGATCCCTGTTCCTCCAAGGAATCTCGGGTGGGCAGAAAAGCTCCTTAGCAGGCAGTGAGGAATCCTGAGGCTGCAGGCAGCAGCTCTTCAGACTGGGGATGCCAGGGATTTCTTGGGCTGCTGTTTTGGAGGAAGACTCTTGGTAGGGGAGGCAGAGCAGGAAGGTAGTTTTCAAGCAGTGTTCCTGCTGCAGGGCTTCTCAGCCTGCAGTCCCTGGAATGACTGTGGAAAACAGAAGGAACCCAAAATGTCTGTGCCCATTTCCATAATTTTAAAGAAAGAGTATGAGGGGGAAGTAGAGCAAATACTCAAAGTTTTCACCTCGATGTTTCACAAGATGATCTGTGGATTGTTCCAGGTGTGTTCTAGTGCAGCATCTAAAGGTGACCTGTCAGTCTGCTCTGGCTGCCTCAGCTATGCTGTTTAATGCTCCCTGGGCAAGGCAGGAGAGGAAAAGAGCCCCACAGTCTCCTGAACTCGGCCTTCAACTCTCCCTGTTACTCTGTTGTGCTCTCCTTCAACTCACCTGGACTGACTCTTCTGCTCCTTGCCTGGGAAGTTCATGAAATCCCAGACTATTTAAATATATCTTATCCCTCTGGGGACAGCATAGAGAGAGACCCCTCAGAGCATGAAGTGGGGAGTCCTGCCTGGAGCAGAAGAACCAGAGCAGCCACTCCATATGTTCCTGGACACAAAGCAGGAGCTGCATAGCATGGAAACCCTCTCCTGGAGTCAGAACTCCACAGAGAAATGTCCTCAGAGCTGCAGAGGGTGCAGATTGTGAGGGGGTTTTTTCTCCTCTTAACAGCTGCTGCTCCTGTAGATGGGCTGGAGCATTTCCCAGCTGAGTGGATCTGTCTATGGACCAGCAGCCTGAAAGCTCAGGGGTCTGGGGGTTGTTTGGGACACCTTCCCCTCCAAAAAAAAAAAGAAAAAAAGAAAAAAAAAAGAAATAAAGAAAAAGCCTCTAAGATGAAACCAGGATAACTAAATAACGAGAGCCCTGTCCTCTCCAGGCTCGGGTAGCTGCATATATGATTGTCAACTTGATGAAATCCCCCCGGATGTAATGAGCTGATTTTCTGCTGTTAATATTGCATCTGCTGATGAAGGATTCGTTAGGATAATGGAACGAAGCTAAAATATAAATGACTCGCTGTCAAGAAGCAGCTTTTGCTTGTGTTCTCCTGACAGTTCCTCGGCCACGGCGAGGGAGTTCTGTGTGCTCGGCACACGTTTGCGAGGTGTGTGTGGGTATTGGGTCCTGCATGTGCAGGGACACGCGTGTCAGAGCATGTTCCCTGTGAGCCTGGGTACCTGGAGCCCACTGGGCACTGTGGGATTCTCTGTGCCAGTGGGGCCAGAACGGTGCTGCATCAGAGAGCAGCAGCCAGGGAAAGTTGTTCCTTGGCTGGGCTGAGGCTGCCAGGGGAGGGAGGGAATGTGTGCTGCTGGAAAAGTGTCTGCGCCTCCACTCCAGGTCGTCCTTTTTCCTTTAGTTTTGTTGCCAAAGTTGCTGTGTTTTCTTTCTGAGCACAAGAAATCACTTTAAGCGTGTTGGAAAGTGAAACAGATCTTTGCTCCCAATGCTTTTGCAAGCGCAGAGTATTATTTTCATTGGAAAACGCAAAAAAAGATCTTGATAAAAGTGGTTGTGGTGCTGCTGAACAGTAACCCGACATCTGGGTAGAGAAGGTTCAGATGTCAGACTGGGGAGCTGGGGTTGGTTTTCCTGGCAAAAAGTAAAAAGCTCTGTCCTTGAGGGGGTTTTGAGTGCAGTTTCTCACACACGGCCACAGCACTAGTTCCTCACCCTGTCTTTGTTATCAGATGTGCAGGGAGGAAAACCTTCCCAGAATACCTTTAAACAACACCTTCCCAAGTATTTTGGTATCCTCGACTTTCTGTACATTTCATAACAGTGTTAACCAAAATGTAACATTTACCCACCTTTCCTTTCACCCTGTGCCTGAGGGCATTTGGTGTTTTCCCTTCAAGTCCATGTTCCTGGACGCAGGAGGATCTCAGCTTTCACTGTTTGGTTGGGTTTTTTTTTTAGTTTTTAATCACATTTCTTGCTCTTCTGATTACCAAGGAGGGGAAAAAAAAGATTGAAAACATGAACCGTAATGGCTCAAAAATGAAATTAAAAAAAGACCTTGTTTTCCATTATTATTTTTCAAATCACATTTTTCAGCCAGTGATGTCAGGGATCAGAGCAGTGATTTTATTTTTTCCTCAACAGCAGTTTTTCTGCAGGTGTGAGATGGTGGTGTCCCAGCCCCTCTGACCTGCACATCTTTGGTGGATGTTTGGTGGACAAAGGCTGGCCTGGTGCTACTTTTGGGGAGTTCCTCTCACTGTTCAGACTCCTCTAGCGAGGAGCATTGGTGGTTTAATTGAATCATTCTTTACAAAAGACCATGAATATCAATGATGGGGGAGGGGGGAGACACATGAATATGATGCTGAAAATTTTGCACTGGAATATGTTTGCTGGAAAACAGCTTTCTGACCAAGTGTGTGGGGATAAACTTACATGTAGCACTTTTCCAACCTTTCTGTGAAAGCATTTCTTTGCTTTCCTTCACGATAAACACTGTGTGGAAGAAAATTTTCAACTAAAAAATTACTTTTCCCAAAGATATTTGGCAGGAGAAAGAACAATTCTTTTCTGCTCAGAATTCTGTTCTGTCAGAGTTTGAGTTGTGCAGACATAAGGAAATGAGTGAGAGGTAGTGGCTCCTGCCCAAGCCAAGGGACAAGGAAGCCCAGCCATCGTCCCTGTCTCACTGAATCCCTGAAGAGGACCTTGCACCAGGGCTCCAATGTGCCAGAAAAGGCAGAACAGAGACATTTTCCAGGGGATGAGAGTTATTCCCAGTGGGAAGGTGGTGCAGAAAAGCTGGAAAGCCTTTTGTGCTTCCCCACTTTCTGTTGCACAAGCTTTAAATTCCCAGGCTCGCAGAGGAAGAAGCTGGTGAACAATTTTCCAGTTTCTTTGCTGCCTCTTGGCAGTGATAACACAGCCAGTCCCAGGCAACTGGAAGTCATGAGCTGGGCTCCAAAACTGTGAGGTCATCCTGGAGGTTTGGAGATGGAGCAGGCAAATGCCGAAGGGTATGGCATTCTTGGACCGGCTTTCTGTCCTTCAGCCTTCCTGGGCTTTTCTCTGCACAATTAGCCTTGGCAAGGGGGAGGAGGTGGGCAGGGAGGTCTGACCAGCATCCGTCCCTCTTGGCATCTCGGAGGCTTTTTATACCAGTTCCCCCAGGGCACAGAGCCAGGTCCTGAGCCAGCACAGCCCCGCTGGTGTCAGCAGGGCCTCCCTCATCCACACCCACTCGGACTCTCCTCCCACACTCAGGGAGACTCTTTTGAGGAATTCGGTGGCAAATTCAAGCACGGCCTGGCTGGGACAGTGTCTGTGTTATGGGAGGGTCCCCTTTGGCTCTGGGGCTCGCTGGCATTGGGCAGGCTCGACCTACAGCAGCCAGCCCAGGGGGGAATCGCAGACCTCTCTCCTCAAATCCTCCCCTTGGGTTTTTCCTCCATTTCCACTCTTATCCAGGTACACCAAGCCTAACAAGCCCTGTCACCTCTTCCCACGTACCAGGTCTCTTGGGCCATCACTTGGAGCATATATGTGTGTTTTTGTGTGTCACACTTATTTTTTTCCTGGGGTCCCCTGCTTCATCATTATCTTAATCACTGTTGTGTTAAGTTTCATGCTTCCTTTGACCTTTATTTTCGGCCTGGTTATGCTGTTTATCTGCCTCTGACACTTGTCCCCTGGTGCTATTGCCAGGGAAACCCAGCACAGAGGCCTTTCCCTTTTCCCCCACCCCCTTGTCCCTTTCTGTTTAATTTTTTTTCTTTCCTCTTTTTTTTTCCTTTTTTTTTTTTTTCTTTTTTTGTATTTTAACATGGTTTTCCTAAAAAGTTTTTTAATCAATCAAATTTGAGGCAGAAAATAGGCTTGGTCACGCCTGGTCCTTGGGTCGTGTGACACTCACTCAGGGTCCTGACAGCTCCTCAAAGGGGGCACCCGGGACGAGGAGGGGGGGCCGGCAACGCGTTTCCCCAGGAAAGGGCCGGTTTCCATGGCACTGCCCCCACCTCTCCGCCATCCGCCAGCCCGACGTGGGCCTGAGGCTCTTCAAAAGGGGCGCTGGGGAGCGTGTGCTGTGTGCGGGTCCGGGGAACAAAACGCCGACAGCTGCCGGGGTTCTCTGCCCCCGGAGCTCGTGGGGAGCCAGCGGGAGCCGCGGCGGCAGAGCCGGGGCCCCGCCAGGCCCGCATAATCAGGGGCTTTTCATAAATGCCCCATTTTTCATCCCCATCTCAGGCGGGAGCGCCGGCAGCGCTGGCGCGGGGGGACAGCGCTCCCCGGTCCCGGTGCTCACGCCTGGCTCTGCCCCCCTGCACCCTCCTCGTCCTCTGCTCTGTCTCCGCAGCCTGGCAGGTGCCCGCTGCTCTGCCAAAGGCAGCTCATGCCCCCCTGGCTGGGGTTGGGATAGAGGGAGCATGGAAGCAGCCTCATGGCTGTGTCGGTGCCAGCTCCCACTGCGGCAGGACCCGGACTAGGCATGTGCCACCATCCTTGGCAGTCACCTTTTCCCTTTTTCTCAGGTCCTCCTTGCTTCCCTCACCTCTCCCCACCCTGCCCTGGGAGACCACTTGCCTTCATCCCAGACTTTGCACCTGGGGTTTTAAAACCCTTTTCTTTCCCCTTCTTCCCACCCCCCCCCACTTTTCTCAAGTTCTCTTCTGTCACTCTGCCACCTCCTGCCCTTCTTTTCCCCATGCCCTTTCCAGTTCTCCGTTCGTGCAGGGTCTTTTTCTTTCTCTCTTTTTTATAATTAATGATTAGTTTTAATTGGTTTGCTTAGGCAGCCTGACAGCAAATTAGCAGGAGCCAGCCCAGGGCTGCCGAATGCCAAGTTTGGGGACTGCTGTGCTTTACAGAAGCCGTGGCGGGAGGTGAAATCCTTGGGATCCCCCCTTGGCGCTCCCCTCCTGCTGGACTGGGCTGGGCTGTAGCTGTGCTGTGAGGTGGGGGGCCGGGGCCTCTCCTGGTCCCAAGTGCCATCAGTGCTGGGAAGCTGGGACGGGCAGTGTGTGCTGTCCCTGTCCTTCTGTCCCTTGCCTGGCTCCAGCACTCTGAGCTGCAGGGTTACGTCCAGGATGGCCCCTGTCCCTTTCCTACTGCCCAGTGCTGGTTTTCCTCCTCCTTTTTGCTTCACCTTTATTGAGGTGGGCTCTGCTCAACAGGTTTGAGCAGAGGGGCCAGGGTGAGAGGCAGGGCAGGATGTCCCCGGGGAATGCTGTGCCAAGGCGAGCACTCACCGGAGCAGGCGGCTCTGCCCGGAGCTGAAGGCAGGTAATGGGGACGGGGTGGGAAGGGAAGGGGGGCTTTGCTCTTTTCCTCCTTCGCAGTGATTTCCCTTTGCTTTGCTTTGCTTTTCTTTTCTTTGCCTTTTTTATAGCTCCCATTTTTCTTTTTTATGAGAGAGAAACTGCAGGGTTCTCCCAGGGCTGGGAAGAGCACTCGGTCCCAGGCTGCTCCCAGCCAGATGGAGGGGAAGAGAAGGGGGGCAGCGGGTCCGTAATCCTGGGAGGAGAGTTTTCCTGGTTAAAGAGGATTGGGGATGGAGTCTAGGACATTTCAGCATGTTGGTTTAGGAAGAAGGGGCAGACCATTACCTATTTGGGGTGCTTGTTAATTCTCAGCACAAAACTTTGCTGGGAGCACTGCGTAGCCCTACAAGTGTGGATGGAGTTGGTTTGTGTTGCACTGGTGGTATTGCCTGGTAATGGCAGCCAGGAAAGGGTTCCCTTTCCTCTCCTTCAGCCCATGCCTTTTTCCCTGGGCAGCCCAAGATTGGCAGGAGATGATAGTTGGGTGGGACTGTGCAGCTGGAGCTATACAGCAGCCAGGATATTCCAGCCCTCCCAAACCAAGAAGGCTTGCTAGGCTGGTGACAACAAGGGTGTGTTTCTTGTCCTTCTCAGTTGTCCCTCCTTCAGGTGTTAATGGGTGCTTTTGCCCTTACTGGACAACCAGTCCAACCCTCCAACTGAGTGTTAATACCTACATATGCCTTTTTATGGGATCCAGAGCTCACGTAGAACTGAAATCAGAGGGATGTGCTGTCTTCCTGGGATTTCTGTCATGGAGGAACAGCCTTTTTGTCAGTCACAGAGGTCCCTGCTGCATTCCAGATTCATGAAAGATGGAAGCCAGCACAAACACGTCTGCTCTCAGATCTGTGTGTTGTTCAGCTGTGAGTGTACTGGCAAACACCATGCTGTGATACCTTGCTGCAGCCTGGCCCCTTTCCCAAAGACTCGTGTGGTTGGAGCTCGCTCAGGTGCAAACACTGATAGTGCACGTACCGGCTGCTGCCGCGCGGGTGTCCTGCGAGGCTCAGGGGCTGCACGGCCCCTCCTCTGCCCTGCCCTGCCCAGGACACAGGGCTCTGCACTCCCCCTCAGCTCCAGTGTCCCTGCCCAGTCCTGAGGAACCCTCAGAGAGGCCCTCATGCCTTCACCAGCATTCTCGACCTTAGCTGAGCTTTGGCCTCTGCGGAGCAAGGCGAGGGATGAGTCTTCCTCTCTTGGGGAGAGAGGGAGAGGGATGAGGAGAAGTGTGGAAAAATACCTGCTAGAAAAGGCATTGAGACCTCACAGATCATTTCACTTTTAGGTGATCTTGGCTTATTCCCAGGGCTGATGTCCATGCAGTAGCAGAAGATATATTTGATTTGTAGCAAAACTTCATTGTTCTGTGCACTTGGGAAGTCTCCTTTTCCTTTTCACACTCACCCATCCTCTCAGGGGGTGTTTTAAGACCCTTTTCACTTACTTGTAGGCTGTTTACATTTCATTGCCCATCAGTGAGCCAAAAGGGGCTCAAGGAGGTGGCCACACTCTGTACACTTTTGTGTACCAGCAAGGCTGGGACAGATCCATGTCATTTGTTTGTCAGTCCCATGTTGGCCAATGCTGAGGAGTAAGCGATGCTCAGGAATTTTTTGCCAGGTGATGCTTGGGCCAGGCTGGATATGTAACCACACACCCAACCCGGTGCCATAGCTGCTGCTAGGGACTTGTGGCCCTCAGCAGAGCCCAGGGATGGGCAGCACTGGGGTGGCTGGATTCCCACCCACAGGGCTGAGTGCAGGGTGCTGGGCGCTTGTTTTGTGGCTTACCAAGTTTATTGCTCATATCAGGCTGATCAGGACAGTTCCAAAACTTGGTAGTGCCACTGGAACGCCAGGCACTGTACAAAGGTGAATGAAGGCACAGCTCCCTCCCTGGGAGAGCAGCCATCCCTCTCCCACCGTGTCCAAGCCATTCCTTCCCTTCTGGTTTTAGCAACGTGAGTGCCAGTATTCAACCTCTCCCTTTGCAGTTAGGGGCTCCATGATAATCGTGTAGTTGTTGACAATTGAGGAGCAGTTGAGGATCACCAGCTGTTTCACTGCAGAGCCACAGGAGGGAAACTGAGGCATGGAGCTGAAGGTGCCTAAAGATGCCCTTGGAGCTCCAGAGTGACCCACTGACGGATTATCCCACCTGGGCCCTGCGGTTGCCGACACAACCCACCGTGGCGAAGGAAACCGAGTGGAGCGGGAAGCAGCAGTGCCTCCTGCCCTGCCCTGCCGTGCCTTTGGCTTGGCTTGCTGCCCTTCCTCTCCTCTTCCTCCCCTGGCACCCCTGGCTGGCAGCACGTGCCCCGAGCGCTGCTCGGCCGGCAGCCCGAGCCGGCTCCTTTAAGGCAGCCCGGCGGGGATTGCACAGTGCCAGCCTTCGCCGCCAGTGCCGCTCCCGCTTCCCCCTCGGAAAGTTTCCTGCCCAATTGTTATGTGCGATCCGATCTGAAAGTTGCTCTCTAAGCTTCTTGTCACATTTTGACTTAATGAAGTGCAACTGGAGTGGGAATTGGGGTTCATCACGCCAGTCTCACTGCGCTCCCTTGTTGTCAGAAAACAGGGGCGGTTGGGGACCGTAATGCAACGCTGCAAGTCGTTATCATTCCGGTCAGTCTGTTTAACACAAAATTAAACAAAGAACTAATTAGTGCCTCATGAATTAATAAATGCGCAGTTGCCGGGTAGGAAGGGGAGGAAGGAAAAAAGGTTGTTGAAGGAAAGATACTGAAAAAGTCGAATTAGGATGTTGTGTCAAGGGGAAAAAAAAAATCTGAGTCCACTTTGGCGAAGAGTTTGGATCCATTGGTTTCCTTGGAATAAGCTCCCCTCCTCCTCCTGCGTCCTGCTTGTCTGCTCTGGAGCAGCAATGTACAGCAGGCACAGGGAAGAGGCAGCCTTTCAGTGCTTCTGCAGGGAGTGCTTATGAGAAAGACGGGGACAAACTTTTTAGCAGGGCCTGTAGTGATTGTGGTGATGGTTTTAAACTAAAAGAGGGAAAATTTAGCCTAGATTTAAGGAAGAAATTCTTTTACAGTGAAGGTGGTGAGGCCCTGGCACAGGTTGCCCAGAGAAGCTGTGGCTGCCTCATCCCTGGAAGTGTCCTAGGCCAGGTTGGGCTGGGCTTGGAGCATCCTGGGCTAGTGGAAGGTGTCCCTGCCCATGGCAGGGGGTGGGACTATGTGAGCTTTAAAGCTTCCTTCCAACCCAAGCAGGATTTTACCATTTTCCAGTGATGATCCCTAGAAGCTGGAGCTGGTGTCCAGTAGGCAGATATAAATCTTTACACAAAGCATATGTGGGAGCTGAGAGTTGTGGGGTGGAAGCTCTTCGTTGGAAAGGAGGGACACTTCAAAGCTGGCCATGGCGAGCGACTCTCCTCTCTTTGTCTGATGGCTTTTTTTCCTGGAGAATCCACGATTGACACAGTAACAGTGTGTAATCTCAGATTAACTGTGTCCCAGCAGAGCTCCCCCTGCTCCTTGCCCTCTCCAGCCCCCTCCCCGCACGGAGCCGGGCAGTGCCGGGGTATCCATCCGGCATTCCCGGAGCAGGGCTGGACACGGGGCCGTGCCGGGCGCCCACCCGGGCGGGCAGCCCTGCAGGTGCCGTGCCGTGCCACGCTGCCAGCGAGCGGGCTGGGCTCTGGCACATTGTCAGGCAGGGAAGCAGAGCTGGGGGAGGGAAGAGTCCATCCTTAAGAGGACATGTCAAGTACAATTAGCGTTATCTGTCTAAATATGTACTGGGAACACAGAATACAAGAGGAGGCCTGGCTGGCTTTAATGGAGACATATGCAAGGTCATATTGCCTCATACAATCCCCCAATCTGATTTGGGGATTACACATTCTAAGTAAATTGGCGTTATTCCTCTTGCATCATTGATAAGCTGCGGCCGAAAGGAGTTAAAAAAAAAAAAACAATTAAAAACTCAAACCCAAGAATTGACCGTGCACAGGGGCGAGGGAGTGAAGGCAGGAAGGCAGAGAGAGTTACAGGCAGAGAGCTCGGGAAAGGGGGAGAGAACAAAAGGGAGGGAGAGAAAAAAGAGCGTGACAGAGTGGCAGAGAAAGCAGTGGAAAGAGCAAGGAGGAAAGGGAGAACAAAGGGAAGAAAAAGGTGGGAGAAGGGATGAGAGAGCCCTAAGGACTGAGGGTGCCAGGGTGGGAGAAACACCTCAAGTGGGGGAGCTGTTACTCCAGCCATGCCCTCAGCCTTGTTAGCACCAGGATTTGAGTGGGAAAGGAAAGAGCCAGGCTGGTTATTCATCTTCCTCACCCGAGGGGCTCCCTGTGCTCTGTGTCCATCCATCCATCTGGGATATCTCACCAGCTCCTTCCCACTCTGGGTCCCAGCCAACAGCAGGCATGTATCTTTGGCAGTGCTGGAGTGTGAGTGACAGGAGGAGCCCGGCCACACGCACGGAGCGCCAGCGCCCCGGACACAGGGGCAGCACAGCGTCCCCTGAGCCCTGTCCCTCTCCCTTCTGCCCTCCCAGGGGCTAAAGAAGGCCCCTACAAGGGTCTGGGTTCTGGCATCCTCTGGTACATCCGGAGAGGGAGCGTGTGGAAAGCTGGATTCAACCACGGGCTGGCTGTGCGTGACCTCGGGGCAGTTTGTCACTGCACTGCCACTGCGGGCAGTGTTGGGAGCTGTTTTGGCAGGGCTGCCAAAGAGGCAGGAGGAACAGCCCAAGCACCCTCACCACTGTGCATGGAGCCACCCTGAGCTGCCGGCCCCCTCCCGGCTCTGGGAGAGGGAAGTCCCTGGCTGGCTGTGGATCAATCCTCCCCCTCCCGCGAGCTCTCCTCCTGCGCAGGATAACCCCCTCCTGAAGTCTCACGGCACGGCTTTTATGCTCTGTCACATTTTTGGAACATATGGTTTTAAATAATTCAATTTACTTTTCATGTGTTTTGCTGTGACTTTTTTTCCCCTGTCCCTTTTCTCTTTCCTCCTCGCTCTCTGGATTCTCCAGGGCAGAAAATGCACAGATGAGTGGATAAAGGGGTTCAGTGCACTGGGACCCAGCCCTGCACCCCATCATCTTGTGCCCCACTGGTGTGAAAGGGAGCATTAGCACACAAGTGAACTTCTGTGAAAGAGGGGTCAGCAGAGGAAATGGGAAGATTGGGAAGGGAAAAATTTGACATGGAGCAGAAGGCAGCCTTGGATGTGTGGGCAGAGTGTGGTGCAGACCAGCAGGAGGTCTGTCTCTGATACCTGGAGAGCAGGATTCAGGCCAGTAATAGCTGCTCTATGTGAAATTATTCCCAACCCTCCTTGGGAGCCCCTTTCACAGAGAAGTGCCAGAGCACGGTGTGTCTGGTGGGGTGCATGGCACTGTGGGGCACAGCCAGGAGCAGGAGAGCATTTTGTTCCCCTGTGGAGTCCGAATATCCCAGGCTGACCCTGCTTGCAGCAGGGGTTCTCACCCAGGTGTTGTGAGTTATCTGTGCCTTGGCTCTTGCTCAGATGTTCCCTGTGTGTTAACTGGATCCTTTCTCTTCCCCTTCCAGAATGAAGTGAATTTAGAGCTAAAAACGAGGCAAGAAACCAGGCCTTGAAACCTCCGAAAGGTAGGAGAGACTTCAGACTGCAATGGGTATGTCACTACGCCCTCCTGGGTTCTCTTTTCCTCTCCGTGTGTCTCACACTTATGGCCTGCTCACTGTGGCTGTGTCTGCACTAGAACTTCTGGGGTTGGACCAGTGTTGGTTACAGGGATGGAAACAGAAGAAGGTCTATTGCAGACATGGCCTGTGTATGTCCTAATCCTGTCTTTGTCTTTGTACACCTGGTTTGGCCACTGCAGGTTTTCCTCAATATCTTTTCTCCTGCCTCTGTCACTACAGATAAAAAACTGTGTAAGGGTTTTGGTGAGAGGCTTCATCTTCATCCACGTGGGCTGGGGGAGATGATAAGGTCCTTTCACTGAATAGGATGCAGTCTCCATCTACTGTGAAGTTTTGCTGAGCTCAGTTCACATAATTCAGATGGTGATGTGCGTGTTCTCCTCCTCCTCTGGCACAGTTTTATCTATTCAGACTGCAGCACCGTGGTGGTAGGATGGAAGCAGCTCTGTCTCCAGAAGAATCCTGACTGTTCTGGGTCTTCCCTTTACCTTGACCATCATGGTCTGTCTTACTGCAAAAAAACTTCAGCTTCATGGTCTCCTAGAGCTGGATGGTCACTTAATCTTTGATAAGAGTTAGAGGCCTAAAGCCCATGGAAATGAAAGATGATTGTGTCTCTTAAATGCCTCATCTCCATGTGCTGGGTCAGAGACTCCCTGTGCCGCCTCAGATGACAGTTACTGAGAAGTCCCTGCCAAGCCAAGGCAGTTCCTGCTCTTGCTTGCTCTTCCCTGTGGCCCCAGGAGTACCACTGAGCTCCATGTGTGTCACTGGGAGAGTTCCCACCCTCTTCCCCGTGTCTCTGTACCCCCTGCAGCACTGCCAGACTGGCCTCTCCTACTGCTCCTCTCCCTGCCCAGGCACCTCGGCAGGTCTGAGGGCAGGAGGGGCCGTGGGGAGGGTGGGGAGTGCTCTGCCCTGTGGGACATCCCTCCGAGGTGCCGGGAGCGCTGTCTGGGCTGTGCCTGCCCTCAGAGCGTCCCTGTGGCAGTGGGGACCCCGACACCCAGTTTCAGGGAGCGCCATCCCAGGGGCCCGGGCTGGCTGGGGTGGGAGGGGGCCCCAGGCCGGGCTGGGCAGTGTCAGAGGTGACCGGTGGAAGGCCAGTGTTATGTAAATACCACTGCTGTAACATGGCAGGGCTGAATGGCCCTATGCGTCCATCCATCATTGCTGGGGAACAGAAGCCTCCCTGGGAGCACGGGGGGCCGGCAGCGCGGGGCAGGCAGACACAGGCAGCATGTGCCCTACTCATAAACTGTTTGTTTTCTTTTTGTCTCTCTCGTTTCGGGGCACCCCACCGAGAGCAACTCTCTGTTTTGTCCTTGCAACCTCTCCCCCAACCTTCCCCCCACCACTTCGGGCTTTCCTTTTCCTCCCTCCTTCCCCCGGGCCTTAAAAAAATGGGAGGGGGGGGGAAAGGGGAAGAGAAAAAAAAAAAAAAAAAAAAGAAAGTCCCCAGTTCACATTGCGGCTTCTTTCTCTGACTTCAAAGGCTCCCCATCATTGTTTGGGATCGGCAGGCAGTGGCCCTGAAAACGTGATCACAGCCGGGCACAGTGTAGGTCACCACCGAGCGCCATGCTCCGAGCGCTGAAAGGAACAGGCAGATTCTTCCCTTTTCATGCTTCACAACCCTGGTTACAGCGCTCGGCCTCGCCCGCGCGCTCCTCGCTGCGTGGCCATTCTTGCTCTTTTCTCCTCCTTTGCCTTCCGCCCTCCCTCTCTCTCTCTTTCTCCCAAGTCCCTCATTTCTCCGTCCCTGTGCTCTCATCTTGCTCTCCTCTGTGCCTGGCATCACATACTTTTCACACTTCCTTATTTCCTTTCCATTACTTTTCTTCCTCACTCTCTCCCACCTGGCACTGCTGCCACTTCTTTCTGTTACGTGAATCACTGTTTTATTTCTCCCTTTTCGCTCTCCCAAAGGTCGGTCAGGAGGTTGATTTCCTCATGCCCCCTGTTCCTGTTTGGTGGCAGCCATCCTCTGACATTTGCCCACGTTTCTGTCTTCTCCTGTGATATCTCACTCACTGTGCCCAAAACTGCAGTGGTTCTGTGATCTCTGGATCAGCCCCAGACAGATGACAGCCCTGCCCTCCCCACAAGGTGTGAGCCCACTGCTTTCATGTGCAATGGGCTTATCCCCCGAAATTTAGCACGGCCTCACATGGGGAGGCAGCACACAGAGCCTGCCAGCAATGGCAGCTACCAAACTTGCTGTCTGGCTTTGCTGGTTCACCTGAAGGCGTTGGCAGGTGGGATTAGTGTTGTTGGGTGGGTTTGGGAAGCCAGGCACTGACTTCATATATGTCACAGGGAAACCTTTGCATCTTGTAGGTCTCACATGGAACATGACACTGATGGTAGTGCTGAGGGCAGAGTTAGGCAGAGGGAAGCAGGCCCAGCAGTTTGAGTGGGCATCCCAGAATACTTCCTCAGTGGCTTTCAGTGAGGAAACATCACCTCGTTGTACCGAAGCTTTGGGTATGTTTGGCTGCATGATGAGCCAACAGCCAGACAGCAACTCCCTGCCTGCAGAACATCCCCCCAGCAGCACCAGGAGCTTCATCTTGCTGCAGGGGAACAGCCTGGACTCTGAGCCCCTGCAGCACCCAGCCGGGCACAGCCGCCCTCCCCTCTGTCCCCGGAAGCGGAGATCTCAGTGCTTGTGCCTCTGGTGATTTGTGAGGTTGTTTTAATGCCGAGGAGCCCACCAGGACTTGTCTCTTGCTAAATAGGCATATTAAGGGACACTGCGGCAGGGGTTATAGAGTAATAATTTGTCCTAATGAGCCGGTGTCACGTTCTCCCCGGCCGAGCTGTGCACAGGCAGGAGCTGTGGTAGGAAGGGGCTGTGCTGGCTGACCTGCCAGCCCAGGTTAATGAAGTACTGCACTGCCCAGGGTCAGAGAGCAGGAGCTCAGCCAGTCAGCAGAGGTTCAGGGGGCTGGAGGGGAAGGACGGGACTCTCCCCTGAGCTGAATGCCCCAGGGAGGGCCTGTGCCACACTGGATGGAGCAGCAGGATGCACGTTATGGCACTGGGATCTCTGTGCTGTGCTGGTGGGCTGAGTGCCCCAGCACCCTCATCAAACTGTCTGCAGGCAGAGGTGAACCTGCTGTGGCTGGGGCGTGGCTGGGGTTTGTCCTCTGGCCTGGCAGGAGAGCCCAGGCTGATGCCATGTGGAAGGAGGCTGGAAGAGTAAGAGAGAAGATCTCACCTCTGGTACAGGTGCTCCGAAGACCAGCAGGGTTGAGATCCCACAGAGCCAGACCAACAGGCATCAGGGGATAGGTGCAGGCACATGGCAGGTGGTGATGACCAGTGTCTAGCTAGGAGGTTTACACAGAGGTGCCAGAGAATGTTCTCTCTGTCCTTCCTGTTCCCTCTTTCTCCTCCCGTTATGTTCCCCCATGGCTTGCTGAGATCCTTTGCCTTGCACAGCAACTCTAAACTCGAGCAGTTGCTTCCATCCCTTGTGGGAGGTGGGCAGGAAAGGCACAGGGAGTGTTGCCAGTCCCCCAGTGAAGAGCATCAGGGAGCAGAGGGGAGGCAGGACACCCTGGGCAGCTGTGGTTCTGCAGGAGAGGGCAGGAGGAGCCAAGAACAGGGAGTCCTGGCCCATCTGCTGCCTGGGGGATCCATGGCCTGCCTCGTCTCTGTGGATCACACAACCCCATCCATGCCACACCAGAGCCCTGTGGTCTGCAGCACAAGCCTTGTATACCATCTTCCTCCTCCTCCTCCTACTCTTTGCTCCTTCCCCCCCTGCTTCTCTTTGCTTTTCCCTGTCTCCATCTCTCTCTCCCTTTCATCTACTCAGAAGGCTTTACTCTACTTCCTTGTCACCCTAATTGATTGCATTAACCTTTCAGCGTATTGGATTTCCCCAGCACCGTGCAGAGAGCACTGTGCAATATGCTTATAATCCGGGCTGTAATGGACAGGGAGCAGTCAACGAGCCCCTGCTCCAACAGGTTCTGCTGACAACTTCTTCTCAGGGAGGGGGAGAGGGAGCACTGGGGGGACCTGCCAGCACGGGGGTCCTGCAGGCCCTGCACAGCCTCGGTGCCCCCTGTGAGCGGGGTTCCAGTGTTAGCTTGGGAGAGTGGAGTCCTTGGAAAAGGATCCAGCATGGGAAGCAGGGAGATGTTGTATTTGACCCTATTACTGTAATTTTTCCTTGTGTCTGAGCACCCCCCTTCTCTGCTTGCCTTCAGTTTTGTTCCATCTTTTCAATGCTAAATTAATGTGGGCTTTACATTTAGGCACTTGTTGCTGGTGGCAGGATGAGAAGACAGTATCATGGAATCTCCCTGTTTTCACATCATGCTTGCCTCTGCCTTGTCCTTTAATTCCTGTGTATGAGGATGTGAGGGAGGTGAACACCTTTCCTGGGGTTTCAGAGAAAAGCACAGGAATTTTGTGCTGATGAGGAGGACAGCAGCAGGGTGCAGAGAGATGTGGAGATAGAAGCCCTGAATTATATCTCAGGCTTGGCCTTGGATAAATCCTTTCCCTCCTGGGTACCTCATTTCCCTCCAGGATGTCAGAGCTGTGCTTTTGGTGCAGCAGAGCCTGCAGGAGGGCCTGGGGAGACCCAGGGCTGTTATCACTGCTCACTGGGCAAGGATGGGAAAGTGGCTGCAGACAGGCAGTGAAGCTACACAGCCAAGTGTCACTGCTCACGCTGCCAGTGAGGCAGGAAATAAACCCACAAGATCAGTGGCAAGAGCATGTCAGCCTGTGAAAGGCCTGGCAAACTGCTGGTGGCCAGGGCAGAGCCAAGAGATGCTTTGGCATCCTTTATTTTAGAGGACTGGGATGATGGATCTGCCATAATCTGGCCGTGGTGCCTGGGCTCAGTTCAGCACAATGCTGTGAGCACTGGGATGAGTTTCACTGAAGCCAGAGTCATTTAAGCACATATTTAGGAGTTTCATTTGCCATGGACCATAGGATGAGACGCAGACACTTGCGAGGCCCTTTTATAGTTCTCCTTTTCAAAAGTCTTTCAGCACAAGACTGTTCTTCGTTTATGGTTGTGGCTCACAGTGTAAAAACCAGCAGCAGTGTCAGGGCTGCTCATCTCTTCGTAGGTCTTCAGCTCAAAAGTTACCTCATCTTGTTAGAAGGAGAGTTACTTTGCCTCTTTTGAAGGTGCTCACTCTGCCCAGGGGATGTTTAGAGCTGGTGTTCAGAAACTTTGCAAGTTCCTGAGCACACCAGAAGGAGGGGACAGGGCTGTACCGTGCAAGGTAAAGGTAAATCACCAGTCTCTTTGTTTGTCCAGGAAGAAAGGAGAAAGGACAGGAGTCAGAGAGAGGAAAAAACTATTGCAGGTGATCATGCCAAAAAGTGGGAGTCTCCTTTGAAGCCAGAAGGTAGTTGAAGGGAGGGACTTTATTTTAGGTTAAATAGAGAAGAAATAGGAGCAGGAAGCAAAGGATGAGAAATTTGAAACAAGCAAGAGAGAAAGCAAGTGAGAGAGAGCAGCACCTCCTAAATGGAAGGGTAAACAGGCACTCCGAGGCATTAACTTAATTGATTGTTCTGCAACAGGCTGAACGCTGTGTTATTCTGTCGCCGTGGCAACAACCCAAAAAAATTGTCAGCCTGTTTGGATGAAGTGAAGCGAAACATTCTCTAATTTGCGGTGATCCGGGTGTTTGTTTTCCTTCCGAAGAGGCGGGGGCTCTATTGATCTATTGTTTGCACAGAGCTTTTTTTTCCTGGCGATACGGGGGAAGCAGAGCCTGGGGTGTGCTCCCGGGGCAGGTGAGGCTGCGGGGGTGTCTCTGCCGTCTTTCCACAGATCCGCCTGTGCCGGGTGGCCACGTGAATCCAACAGAAGTTCCAGCGGTAGGAACCATCCCAAGGAAGCTGGAGGAGAGGGGGAAGTGTCTGGCTGTGATGAACTTGTGACAAAAGTCTTTGGCTGTGATGAATTTGTGCCGGAGCTACTGCTTTGGTCCATCCTGTTCTCATCCCTTTGGGCTCCTGCAGTTCATAGTGCCACAGAATCATAGAATATCCTGAGTTGGAAGGAACCCACAAGGATCATCAAATCCAACTCCTGGCTCTGCCCAGGACAACCCCAGAAGTCACCCCAGTTCTGTCTGTATTGCAGTCTCTGGTGTTAGGTAGGGTCAGCTACAACTGCCTCAGGGACAAGAGCAGCTCTGTGCCCCTTCCTCCTCCCTTCCCAGATCCATGCTCTTCCATACAATGTGCCTGTGCACAGCCTGTGCTTGTGAGAATGTACTGTTGCACACTTGATGGAGGACAGGAGTCACGTTTGAGTTTGTTTCTATCCCACAGCTGTGGTAAGACAGCAAAGTGCCCGCTCTGAGCTCCCTGTTACACCAGCAGAGATGAAATCCCTGGACCAAAGGAGGGGGAATTTTTTGATTTTGTCTCCTGGGATAAGGGGCCAAGCTGCCCCTTGGGGCTGTGCGGGACAGGAGATGGGGATGGCCACAGTGGGACGGGTGACTGGCTGCAAGCACAGCTTGGGGCAGAGCCAGGGGTTGGCACGGGTGGGAAGAGGCCCCACAAGTTGTGCAGTGAATTGTGCACCTTGTCAGCAGTGTCTGGCCCTGCACAGCCCTGGAGGCCAGGCAGGAGCTCCTGGGGATGCCACTTGCTGTCAGCACATGCTTGGTTGCAGAGTGAAATGTCGCTGCAGCACTTGCTTCAGCTGGGAATTGTTCAGTCAGAATGGGAAAGCCCAGGAGACCAGGGAGCAAAGCCCACGTGGCCGGGGGTGAGCAGCAAGGCCCTGGGCCAAAGACATGATGCCAAGAGACAGGGGCTGTGGCAGGGGAGGGGAAAGCTGGCAGAAAGGTGCCTTACAGGTCTGCAGCAGGGGGAACAGGCAACGATGGCTCCGAGCCAGTGGGAGGGAGAGTGGCAGAGGTGGCTCTGGGCCAGCGAAGGAGAGCAGAGAGGGTTTCCTCGTGACAGGGGATCAGTAGGAGGGACAGGCTGCTGACCTTCCTTGTGCGTGGCTCTGCACGGAGGTTTCACCCTCCCATTTGGGGTTTTCTGCACTCCCACGGCCTTTGGGCACCCTGGGGGGGAGTCCCATGTTTCTCATACAGGCTCATCGTCCTCATTTCTCCTCGGCAGTGTCCCAGCCCACGCACAGCTAGTCCAGCTGCTGCACAAGGGCTGTCTGGTTGATTCCTAAGATTTCAGGCAGAGCTGTAGAGTATGTTAGTGTCAAATGATGGAGAGTGTTGCTTTGTGGGGTGCACAGGGGCAAAACCCCACAGTATATCCCTGCCCTCTTCCTGCCTCCCTCCCTGCTCCTTTCTCTGTTGTCCTGGGGGTATTTCCTTCTCTGGTTGTACTGGTTTTGCTTTATCATCCTTTTCCTCTTCTATCTCTCTCCCCCTCTTCTCTATTTCATTCTTTCCATCCGGTTTTTAACTCTTCTGCTCTGTTGCTCTTTCTCACAGTGTAGATGTGGGTGGGGATAAGAGACTGTGGCTGGCGGGTGAGCAGTGTCCCCAGGCACCGTGTCCTGCTTAGGGACCTGTCCCCATGCTCCTGGTGGGTGTGCGTGGGTGGGGACACTGTGGGCATGGGAGAGAGGACTGCTGTGTATCTACCAGGGGAAAGCTGAGCTGCCAGTGAAAGTTTGGTGGTTATCAGCGTCAGGAGAAGCTAAATAACCCTGTAACTGGTATGAAGGTGAATTCACGGTCTGGTGAGCACTGAAAATACGAGAGGGCTCTGAGACAGGCAAAGTGTGGAGAGGGGAGTAGAGCTCGCCCATGGCTCAGGGCAGGGCTGTGTCTCCAGAGCGGTGTGAGGACGTGTGCTGATGCCACACAGAGCATCAGCCGTGGCAACCTGTCTTCTGGGGGCTGGCCAGGAACGGGGAGGGTGCTCAGGACGGCAGGTTCGGAGACAAATGAGACATGCACACAGTGACAGGGCAGGAACGCCCGCAGAGAACGTCTGTGTACCCCTGGCTGTGGCAGCCACGTGTGGCCGCACAGCCCCGCGCACACGCGTGGCCACGAGGCCCTGCACGCAGCCAGACCCACACGGGGCACAGCCCTGCGTGTCCTCTGCTGTGGAGGTGCAGCCACAGCTCTGGGAACGTGGGGGCACAGGCACACCCAGCGCTGTGCCGCCTGTGCCGGCTCACAGGCACGTCACATTCCTCCTCGGTGTACGTACACTCCAGCCAGGCAGCACAGGCGGATTTATCCCGGCATATCTTGGATGTCTGTGCAGTTACCTGCTGTGAGCGGGAGAAGAGTTGCAGGAAATCTATTCTCCTTCCAGCTGGGAGAGGTTGATGCCTTGGAGAAACCAGGAGATGTGCAGAGAGGAAACCCCCTTCAGCTTTTCACCTGGAGCTGGTAATCTCCTTGCGCCGAATCCCCGGAACGGGGGAATTGCATTTGAAGCTCAGCCAGTGGTGATTTAGCGTTAGACGTTTGCAGAAGAGACTTTGATTAATTCGTAGTAAAATCGAGTAGCACTTGGGTGCCAGCACCACATTCCAGGGTGAGCCGGTGACCGAGGTGCGCGCTGGGCGGGTGCCAGGTGCCTGAGCAATCCCCGCGGAGGTGGCAGCGCCATCCAACCCACAGCCTCTCCCTGCTTGGGCTTCTTAATTATTAATTTATTTTTCTCCCTTCCTTGGCAAAAAAATAGTATTTGGTAACGACCTCAAATTGCAAAATGCTGATGATTTGGAGAATGTGTCACAGAAGCTCCAGGGTGATAAAGGGGAGACGAATCCCAGCCAACAATCCGGCTCAGCCAGTTTGCCTATTTATTAAAGAAAAAGCCCAGATCATTAACTTTTTTGTTGTTGTTCTGTTTGCGGGCAACTCCCTGCTGGCAACTTTCGGGCGCCCAGTAAATTAAACCGAGTATCGGCCTGGTTCGGGGCAACCTGAGCTCCTGTTTAGAGCTGGGAGATGCGTTAGAAACTGGCTCCGTTTATGTTAGTGCATGAATAAACCCTTAAGGGTACCACGCACAAGTGCTCTCTGGCATAAAGGCAGTGTTGGAAAATCCTCTCTCGCTGCCTCGTGGAGGGTCAGGTATTGTGACTGGAGAGCTGAGCTTCACTTCCCCTGCTTCTGCTTGTTCTCACAGTTAATTGCCCCTCGCCACGTCCCTGTGCCACGCTGGTCCCTGGAGAAGCAGGGCTGGAAGAGAGCATCTGTAGCACAGGCTTTGTTGGTTCCCCGTTTGCCTGCTTGGCTTGGTTGTTGAATAAAGAACAGTTTGGGGATGGGCTTGCCTGCCTGGTGCCTCTGTGAACTCAGAGAGTTCCCTGTGCTATCAGGGAAGGGTGATTACGTCCCCCTCCTCTGGAACATCCCACGTGTTCGCTGAAGTAGTGCTTCAAGCTAAATCAGTTTGCTGAGGGCTCCAGCTTCCCTTAATTCAGTGTCAGGACCGGGCTTGCATGGCTATTATTCAAGGAGCTTTATCAGAAGCACAAAGCCAACATCTGCCCTCCTGCTTCCCTCTGGGCATCACCAGCTCTCCTGCCCTGGCTTTGGCACATGGAGACTCGAGGGACTGCCTCACCGAGCCCATTTGCAGGCAGAACTCGTTTCAGCTCCTAGAGAGTCTCGGCTGTTTCCCCGGCTGCGGGAGCACCGTGCCCTGTCACCAGTGCCTGGCAGAGCAGCGCAGGGGCGTGGAGAACAGGCTGGAACCCGGGAACTCGTGTGGGAAACGGGAGCAGAGGCACTGCTGAGGCTGCCAGCCTCTCCCCTTCCCTCTTCCAACCCAACCGAGTTGTAAATAGGGCTGGATCTTGGGTTTTAATCTCAGCTGATGTCCGAGCTCCTTCCCTCAGAGGTAGCCACCTTCCTCCCTGGGCCTGGCTCGTGTCCCTCCACACTCATTTCTCTGGTGAAGCCTGCCCAGACCCGTGCTCACGTGGGTGCTGATGGGAGGAGAAGGGTATTTTTCAAGGTTTCTGCTGGGTATTTTTCTTCTGAAATACAAGGATGTGCAATTTTTTTAGTTTCAATTTAGCATTGGAGAATTTTATAATTTAGTAATTAAAATCTCTGATAGGCTTTAGAAATTGCAGCTAATTGAATTTAATGGGAAGATGATTTTCAATTTTATTTGATTACCCGGACCCCTGGCATTGGTATTTATGGGAAAAAAATGGGAAATGTGCTGTGTGGGCTAAGATGGCATAATTGAATTAGGGCTAATCGGATTTCTTCGTCATGAATTTCACTATAATTTTCCTATAATTTTCCATTAGATATCTAGTTTACAAATATTCACAAAGAAATGAAGCTCTTTCGGAATGGAGATTGCTGGCTAACAGGATTACAGGGACGATAGCTCGGCACTGCCAGCCCGGGCTCCTTCAGTAATGCAATCGCTGCGTCTGCCTCACACTTACCGCCCGCCGCTGCTCCCGCACCCTCCGGCCCTGCCAGGGCTCCCGGGGGGCTGTGAGCTGGCTGTGCTCGGTGTGCCATCGGCCCGGCACGTGGGACTGTGCCAGAGCTGTGCCTGGGCCGTGCCAGAGCCGTGCCAGGGCCATGCCAGGGCCGTGCCAGGGCGGTGCTGAGCCCCTTCCATGCATGCTGCCACATCGCC
Organism: Platyrinchus mystaceus; assembly: GCA_035041135.1. Classification (NCBI taxonomy): domain Eukaryota; kingdom Metazoa; phylum Chordata; class Aves; order Passeriformes; family Tyrannidae; genus Platyrinchus; species Platyrinchus mystaceus. The sequence continues at coordinate 7,134,846 of JAWWLV010000061.1, read as the reverse complement.
GGGAGGGCAGCGGCCGTGCCCAGCCAGCCCCGCTGCACAGGCAGGGCCAGCCCGGGTGGACAGGCGGGTGCTGCATCACGGGCAGCTCTCGGAGAGAACCCAGCCCTGGACGCCTCACCTGCCCTCCCGCTGCCGTGGTGGGGATCCTGCTGGCACATCCCAGAGGAGGAACAGCAGTTGGGCCCCGCTGGGTGCAGCCTGGGGTCTGCTGCCCGTTTCTTACCTTCTCCATCATCTCCCCTCTCTTCCCTGCTGTCACTTCTAATGAATGTCTGTCTCACTGCTCCATCAGGGATAGTCCCCAACACTGCTCTGTACCCATGTCAGTGACCCCATGGGAGCAGGGCTGACATGGCCTCTGCCTGTGATGGGACAGGTGGAGCAGAGCAGACAATGTGCCAGGCTCCCTTTGCCTTCTCTCCTTTCTCCTCTTGCTCCTGCCCTAGCCAGGTCAAATCCAGAGTGAATTTATGGAGACCAGCCCTACTCCTCAGCCTCAGAATCCTGTAAAATCCAGCTTGTCTCTCTGCCTGTCCCATCTCTGTTGCTTGCTGGGCTGTGTGTTGAGAGCCTTTCCCTGTGTGCTGGTGTCCTCAGCCCATGGCAGGACACAGTTGCTGAGGGGCAAGTCATTGCCCTGTGGAGTAAGTAGGACAGCAGCTCCTCTCTACCCAGAGCCCCTTGGCATCTCCATGGCATCAGGCCTTCCACAAGTGTCCAGAGCAGGACAGTCTCTGATAAACAATCCGTGACAATCCAGACGTGTCCTGGGTGCCCAGGTGGGTGTCACTGGTGTGCCAGGACCATACACAGGGCAGTCACATGTTTGTACACTTACATGTGACTCTGTGTGTGCGTGCACATGGCAAGCGCTCACGTTTTCGTTTGCTTCCAAGCGTGTCTGTGCAGGAACACAAGCTGGTTTGTAGTTGAAGAAATCACTGTTTTGTTTTGTGCTTGCCCCGTGTTCTACAGCAATGGGTCTTGCCCAGTCTGCGCCCTGTCATTGGGCAGTGGTTTCCTGGTGCCTCTGGAGTTCATCCCAGTGTGCCAGGCTGGGGCTTGGGGGCTTTGTGGGGGCAGCTTTGGGCTGGCTCAGGGTGGCATTTGCTGGGTGTGCAGGCAGAGTGCCTGCATTTGAGTGCCAGGTACCTTCCCTGTTGGACGCGATGCCTGGGTAGCGCTCTGCCCTTGCCTCCTCGCCCTGAAATCCCCAGGCTGCACTTTTAATCGCTGTAGTAAATTGTAACTAATTGTTAGCGCATTCAAACCCCTGCCACTCCTTCCCCCCAAGTCTTCTGGGCCCCTGTGGAGCACGAGGACGTGCCATGTACGTTCAGTGCTGTATGGTCCGCTCCTGCTACGGTCATTCCCTCTGGGCAGTGGTCAAGAGATGAGCAGTATTTGGCTTCCAGCAGGTGCTGGAAGCTGTGGAGTGTCTGAAAAAGCAGCAGCCACATGGTGGGGAGCTGGTGGTAAACTGAGCAAGGCCAAGGAACAGCAACTGGCAGGAGTGATCCCAGCAGAGCCCCACCCGGCACACTGAGACTCGGCACAGCCGCTTTGGCAATGTGTTCTGGGGCACCATGTGCCAATAATGTGATTGAAACTGAACTGAGAAGGAAGGAGGGAAGGAGAAGGAAAGGGAAAGAAAGCACGGATTGTCTGCTCCTGCCGCCCAGGCCCCGAGGCCTCCGGGCACCTCCCTTGACGAAACAGAAATCAAACAAAATTACAGAAATAGGGCAAGAGCATTTGCCTAATAGACTCCCCAAGCAGGAGCAGGAGGAGGAGCACAGCGCTGCCAGATCTCCAACCTGCAATCTGGGAGCCAGCGCCCTGAGCCCACATGAATCCAGAGCACGGCCCCAGGCCCCGGGGTCAGCTCCAACTAAGGAGGGAGAAACTGCCAAGAAAATGGGCTAAGCATAAGAAACAAAGGTAGAAGAGACACAAAAAGGGGGATGTCCCACATATCAGCGTGACTCACTCCCTGCTTAGCCCTGGCACACCGTCTGCGGGGAAAGCATTAAACTGTAATAATAATAATAAATTAATCATCCTTCCCCCTCCCATTGCACTTTTCATCTGAGGATCTCTGAGCACCTGGCAAACATTAATTACTGAGAGCTCCTGATGCCCCTGGGAGGGTGTGAAGGGACAAGGAGAGATCGCTTCACCTGCCATGAAAGGGCAGCCATGGCTGGAGTGGCTGGGGTGACTCTAGCTGTGGCACAGCAGCACAGTTCAGAGCAGGGTGAGGGGTGCTGCCTTTCCTCAAGTGCTCCTGGGGTCCAGAGGGTCTGGGAGCCTCTTCGTGCCAGAGCATGGTCAGAGGCAGCCTTCCCTCAAGTGTGCCCATACCCTGGAGGGATAGGGGAAGGAGGGGAGAGGCTGCTCTCATGGGGGGCACAGGAGTCCCCAAGGGAGCAGAAAGCTCCAGAGCCCCTGAGAGAGGAAAGAACCAACTTTTCTTGGGTAAGAGGCAAAGGAGGGAGGATGGGGAAATAAAACCTGATCCTGTGACTGGAGATCGCTGAGATAGGAAATCAGGCCTTGCCATTGCGTCAGCTGCAGGGCGTGGACTTCACCTGAAAAAACACCTTGGCAAGTTGTTCCTGCAAGGAGGAGTGGGAGGGACAGTGGGAAGTCTGCGGAGGGGATCCTCCGGGTGTGTTTAGGTTGTGTGTGTGGGTTCATGCGTGTCATGGTGTATGGATATGTGTGTATTTGAATGTCAGTGAGCACAGAGTATCATTTTCTTTGTGGTGCATATGCATGTTGCGTGTGCGTGCAGGGATGGGAGGGGTGGGGAACATTTGGATACTGATGTGTGAACGTGCTCAGCTTGGTGCACGTAGAAGAACAGGTATGTTTAGAGGGTCTGTGGGGCTGTGTATGTGCAGTGACACATCCATGTTAGACTGTGCATTCCCCTTCATAAGGAGGTGGAGATACAGCTGGGGCCACTCACTCGGGGAACAGTAGCAGTGACCAGAACTCCCTGTACTAAATATTAAGTTCATAGGAGAGGCAAAAATGGAGAAATCTGTGTGATGTGAGATGCAGTGAACTTACGGGACCTGTCAGCAACCTCAGACCTGGGAGGAAGCGTTGGGCCCACACTGAGCTCCTACAGAGCCAGCACAAGCATTGCTGGTACTGTCCATCAGTTCCCAGGTGGGATATTCCCTGGCAGGTGCTGCAGTGTCTGAATGGCGTGGGGACCAGGGCAGGCTGTGCCGAGGACTGTGCGTGCTGTTGGCATGTCTGGTGCCTGTGTTGGAGCCAGTGAAGCGCAGACAGGCAGGATTTTAAAGGCAGCACCGTGTGACAGTGCTGGTTGGAGCCGATGGTGTGGTTAGAAACCAGTGGGGAAGTCAGGGCGATGCTGATAAAGTTTTGCCCATCTCAAAGCAGGAGCTTGACTGCACCAGGTGGGAAAGTGAGTCCCGAGCGGGGCTCTGTTGAGGAGCACTGCTTGGCTGGGCAGCCCCCAGGCAGGGCACACTTGCCTCGTGCCTGACAGTGCTGTCCCCACCTGCTTCCTGGCCCGGAGGGTCTCTGGGTGGCTCTGCTTTAGCAGACTTTGTTTAGATTTTTTTTTCCAGGCAAAGCCAGAATACTTGTGGTTTCCACAAATGACTCCCCTCTCCTCTTCCCTCTCCCTGCCCTCCGGCTGCGCTGCCCGTGCGTTTTTGCCCATGCAAATGCAGCACTGCTGAGGTGATGAGTGAGCTGCAGTCGGGTCTCTGGGCTCAGGACACTCTGTGGATGCAGTGTATCCTGGTGCACAGAGCCAAACACACCTGGGCTCCTTCCAGCCCTGTGACTAACCTGTCCGGCCACTTCTGGCGAGTCACTTCCCTCGCTAGTGCCTCAGTTTCCCCATCCCCAGTGGGGTAATGATGCTGGCCTCCTTTGAGAAGCACATTAAGTTCTGCTTATAAAAAGGATTTAAGAGCTGGTGAGTCCATGGGCAGCTCCCCAGCCCCAGTGAGGAGCCCAGCTCTGCCAAAATCCATGCAGCCAAATATGGTATGTTCACAAAAACAGCCTACAACCTGCTCAAAATACCTATTTAATCAGGTAAATAATCTGCTCGTTTGTTTTAAAGAAAGAGGCTTATATCTGTGTTTACCCAACACGCCTCTCAGAACCTCCCTCGCATTCTTTGCTACTTAGAAAAATAAAGCAACAAAAAATGAGGAAATTCGCTGCAAAGGAGCCCCCCCCATCCTCCCGTGGGCCCGGCGGAGTGGCGCGGGCTTCCTGCGGGGCATTGGGCAAGATGCGCCCAGGGTTGTGACACCCGCCGGTGGCGGCCACCAGTGCTCCAGCCCCCCTCGGTGCGGGCCCCGCTCCGCACGGCCGAGCCCGGACACGCGTGGGACGGCGGTGTCCGCCCTGCCCCTGCCCGCGGGTCCTGCCGTGCCCGCTCTCGGGGGCACCGCTGCGGCTCGTTCGGCCCCGCTCCATCCCCATCCCCATCCCCTCGCGGTTTGCCTCGCCGGCCGCTCCGTGCCCGCCGCTCCCGCGATGACTGCGGGGGCACCGCGGCCGGGCCGGGCTCGGCGGGCGGCCCCGAGTGCGGGGCAGCCCCGCGCTGCTTCCCCGAGCGCGGGCCGGGACCGCCGCGGGGGCCGCGTTGCGGGTCCGCCCGAGGTGGCCCCGCGGCCGCCGCCCCCG